>JAJIBD010030796.1:0-15464 GCA_021461705.1 Cryptotis parvus
GCCAGAAAGACTCTTCCTCAGAAGCCCAGTCCCTGGCTTGATGACGGAAAGATATCAAATTCTCCTACAAACCCAGAGCTTAGCTGACCTGTGCTTTTGGGGAAAAAAGACAACACACTTTTATTTTATTTATTTATTTATTTATTTATTTATTTATTTATTCATTCGTTTATTTTATTTATTTATTTGCTTTGGGTCACACATGGCTCCACGAGGTTACTCCTGGCTCTGCACTCAGGATTACTTTCTGCTCGGGGACCATATGGGATGCTGAGGAATCAGACCCCGGTCGGCCCTGTGCAAGGCAAATGCCCTACCAGCTGGGCTATCGATCCGGTACACAACCACGCTATTTTTAAATGTCCATTTTCCTCTCTGGCTTTTCCTTTCCCTGAACATGCCTAATCAGACTTGGCAGGCAGGATGCTAGAAATATTTGCAAAAAACAAAAACAAACTTACAGAGTGTTGCGATCTAAGTTTGGAACCCCTCACTAAGCTATGGCGAGGACTGAAACCATCAATGGGGATTCTTTTGCCTTTGCATAGCCAACCTGGGTTTGATCCCGGGTGTCAATTTCCCCCAGCACTGCCAGGAGTAATTCCTGAGGCAGAGCCAAGAGTCAGCCCTAACAGCACCAAATGTAGCTGCAAACAACAACAACAAAAAAAAGTAATAAAAGCCATTTCTGAGAGACTGGAATGATAGCACAGCAGACAGACACTTATCTTGCATATGGCTGACCCATGTTTGATCCCTGGCATCCATTTGGTCCTCGAAGCGCCGCTGGGAGGACATATGAGCATGAGCAAGAGAAAAGTCCTGAGCATCACAGGTAAGAATGTGGTGTTCCTGGCATATTGGCTTGGAGCTTTGGTTTCATTTTTTCTCCATTCACTACCTGAATCCCCTTCTTGTGGCTTTTTAAGGATCAGAGTGAAAGTTCTACAACTGAATATGGGCTTTGCACTCTAGAGACCTGGGTTTATCCCTGGGACCACATGGTCCCCTGAGCACATTGCAAAAGTAGCCCCTGAACGGAAGCGGCCAAGAATGAAGAAAATAAAATTCCATTTCCAACTTCATACTGAGATATTCTTTCCGTTTACTCACCTTAGTTTTGTTTTTTGAGTTTTTGGATCATATCTGACTTTGCTCAGGGGCTTCATCCTGGCTCCACACTCCGGAAATCACTCCTGCCGGGGCTTGGGGGATCTTAGTGGAGTGTTGGGGATCAAAGCCAGGTAATCATGTGCAAGACAAGCACATTAACTGAACTATCTCTGCCCCTACACTTATTTTAAGCCTCTGCTCCCCCTTTTATTTAAGTCAACACTGGTCGACAGTACTGGACATTTTTAGGGGAAATACACTTCAAACGTACATACCATACTACACCCCTACTTGAGCCCTGCCCACTCCAACCCTATAGGTAACCTCAGGTCTGCTCCGTCAGGAATCCAATGGGTTTTGTACTTTCTTTTGCTGTTCATCTGTTCTGTTTCTAAGCTCCACATGTGAGTGAAGTCATCTGGTGTTTTTTTTTGCAGCCTGAGAAGTCCTAAATTCCTATCTATAATCAGGGCCTTGCCTGAGCCTCAGACTTGTGTTTTCTTTTGCCCACCCCTCATCCCTATCAAATGCCAAACACAGCACCCTCAAAGCCAGCTCCTAGCTTCCTTCCCAATCCTTTCACCCCAGATCCTTCAGCACAACTATGGTCTCAGATCAAGTCCAGAGTCATCAGGACCTCTTTCCGCCTGCCCCCGCGCCTACAGAAAATCCCATGGATGCCACTCCCGGGTCTCCAGATACTAACTTCTCCCCAGCCCTCTGCCTCCACGTTAGCCCAGACCCCTCCGCTGTTCCAGCGGCTAGTGCAGAAGTCTTCCATGAAGCTAATCTCCAGACTTGTCTTCTCTGGAAAAGTCTCAGAACTTGGGATGCTTTTGAAAAAATGGATCCTTTTAAAGTGTGTGAGTCTCTGAGCCTCTCCACTGGCTCAAAGCCTTTGCAACACTCTCTCTGCCCTGTGCCATGGACATCCTCCCGTATGGCTCCTCACCCTCTCTCAGATCCTAACCAAAAATACCTCCCTTTCCTAAGACTTTTCCTAACGGATCTATTTATTTTTATTCTTTTTTTAGGGGTGGGGGGGAAGGAGGAGGAGCCTGCAAGAGCAGACCCCCTCTGAGGGAAAGAGGGAGGGGAGAGAGACGGAGGTGGGAGGGAGAGAGAGGAGAGGGAGGGAGAGGGAGAGACAGAACGAGGGAGAGAGCCAGAGCTAAAGCAAGACAGAGAGAGTCTAACAGATCTATTTAAAATGACACCCCACTCCTCCCTCCTCTCTCTCTGTTTGCCCCCATGGTGGGCTCGATTTAATCCATTTCAACCAACATTTTACTCATTTGTTTACATATTGACATGAATATAGGCTAAGTGAAGGCAAGAATTTCTTTTTTATTTTTTTAATATTTTAGATTATACCACCGTGAGATATACAATCACAAGATGTTCAAGTTTGAGTTTCGTCATGCAGCATTCCAGCACCCATCCCTCCACCCATGCCCATGTCCACCACCAATGTCCCCACTTCCCTTCCCCCAGTCTGCCTTCATGGCAGGTTCCTTAGCTCCTTTCTCACTCTCTCTCTCTCTCTCTCTCTCTCTCTCTCTCTCTCTCTCTCTCTCTCCTTCTCGCTTCCTTTCTTACACATTGTGGATTGCAATACATACATTTAGAGGTTAGCAACAGTATCTCTTTGCCTATATTCTGTTCGGTTCTCGGATGAGGCTATCATTTTCAACGATTATCAGCACATTATTCCTTCTCTATCTTACCTAGCTGAGCATATAGAATTTCCATCTATACATTAAAAGTTCAGAATCTGCAGCAGTGCCTAGCACACAAAGGATGCTCAGTTCATATTTGTTTGTAAATTCTATTTCCATCAGAGTCTGCCCTGAGCTTCTGACACATATCAAACAGTAAGCCTGAATAAGCCGGAAATTCCTTGCAGGGAGTCCCACAATTCCATTCTGAGGATAAGAAAACTTGGAGAAGTAGGTGTGCCCCCCCTTCTCCCCATCCCCCATAGCCACCGACCTTTTCAGAACTGTCATTGCTCATGTCACCAAGCTTCCCCATGCAAGGCTTTGATTCATGAACCATCCCTTACTCATGTGACATATCCAGCCCTTAGCAGAGCAGGGCCCAGAGCAAATCCTCCTCCAATATTTTGTGACAAGAATGAAGTGATGGAAAGCAGGGTCTGAACCCCACAGGGAGTCCCAGCGCTAAGTCTCTGCACCCCACTCCACCCCAGCTGTCAGCCACTAAGACAGCTCCAGAGGCAGCAGTTGCTTAATCCTGGCAGGTGGGGTGAGGGTGAGTAGTTCAGTGGGTAGGCGTTGCTTTAGGCGGCGACCTGGGTTCGATCCCGGCATCCCATATGGTCCCCTTGAGCACCACCAGAGTAATCCCTGAGTGCAGAGCCAGGAGTAACCCCTGAGCATCTCGGTGTAGCCAAAAAAGCCAATAAAAATAAAAAGAATCCTGGCAGTGTCCTTCCTCCCACCCCCCACTCCATGAGAGCCTTGGGGAGAGGTACTTGGGACAGAGGAATCGTAGCAAGACGGCAGTTTTTTCTCCATCTCTGCATGCCGAATGGGAGAATATCCCCATGCCTTTTCTTGGGACACACAGTCCAGTCTCTCTTACTCTTCCCCTCACGGTCTTCAGTCTACTCCAACAGTCTCCCAAAGCTTCAGAGGCAGAGTCAGGCCACCTGCTGCATCCACCACCACCCACTGTTTAGCTAACAGCCTCTGTGAACCTTCTCTGCACCACAGTGAACCTGTGAGAGGTCACCAAGCTGACCTCTCTGCTCCCCTCAACTCATCCTCACTACCAAGTTGGCTTGGTTCTGTCTTTGTTCCAACAGCATCTTCTTTCCTTGGCTTTTTTCTCTAGCTCCTCCTCCACCCCACCATCCCAACCCACGTCTCAGGCTCGTGAGGATGGCTCACCCATCCTGGATGCAGTCCCTTCCTCTCTCAGGCCTTTGTTTGATTGGATCTGTAATTGTTAGACAAAGGAGGTGGGGGTCAGAGATCTCTGGGAGAAAATGATGGGGTTATGAGCGCTCCTCCAAAAGTCACAAACACCTTAAATATAGCCATTTGCACCTGAGTAAGTAAATCCTCCTGGTGAGAGGTCTCTTCCCTCTCCCTGCCTCTCCAAGTTTCTGGTGGTTGTTGGCTCCCAAGTTCAATCACCTGATCTTATCATGGAAGCACAGACGTCTCTCTACCATTACCACTAATGCAGTTATTATTAGCACCTCAAAGAGTTATACTACATCTCACACAGCAGCTAACTCCATTCTCTCAACAACCCAAGAGGAAGGAAATATTTGCCCCCTTTTAGAGATGAGAGAACAAATATGGTTGTGGGTTTGACCAATACCACACAGCTTTATTTGTTGGGTCTCTTTCCTCCAAACCTTGAGGTGCTGCCTTGAGAATTTGCTATTTCCCTTGACCATCTCCTCTTTGTGATTCCTGCCCTACGCCCACCCATGTGGTTAGCCTGTTACCGTTCAAACAGTCACAGGGCTGGGTTTTAAAGCCTCTCCTGCTTCTCAGAAGCCCCTCTTTCTCCCTCACTCCACGCCTTTGGCTGACCACAGGTGGCTTCTTTGCACTTGCCTGAACACATGTGAGCCAAGCAAAGCTTTCATTTTCCTCTTCTCCCCCGGCCCAGCTGTGCTGGCTCTCTGCTGACTCTAATGCGGATACTCCAGGCCTTTATGAGTGGCAAGATCTTGACTCTCCTGGGACTGTCGAAATCAGAGTAAGAAAGCAAAGAATACCAATTGAGCTCCTATTTTGTGCCAGGAAGAGGGTTTGGAGTGGGAACAAAAGATCCCAACCTTTTAAGGGCCCAACTTCCAGGTAGGTTCATGGATCCTACTGACCGGCACAGCAGTCGGTCTGAATCCATCTACGGCATGCCTGAGACTGGTAGGGGCTCTCTGCAGCCTGGCTAACCTTAAGCTGTCCTCTGAGCCAGCATAAATGCTGTGCAGAACGCCAGGAGAAACACCTGGCTCTTGGTTAACCCTCTTCCTCCCTCAGTTCAAATCTCAGATCAACCCAGTTTTTTTTTTTTTTTTTTTTTTTTTTGCTTTTTTTGGGTCACACCGGCAATGCTCAGGGGTTGCTCCTGGCTCTGCACTCAGGAATTACTCCTGGCGGTGCTCGGGGATGCGCGATCGAACCCTGGCGGCATAGGCAGGCCATGTGCGAGGCAAACGCCCTACCCGCTGGGCTATCGCTCCCGCCCCCCAACCCAGTCATTTGTTAGATTAAGCCCTCCCTTTTTCTCTTTCATGTAATAAAGTCACATGAAAGTTCCTGCAGTCCCCATAAAGTCACATTACAAAAGTTATTTTTAAATAATTTTGGTAATGCAATAGAAGAAAGAATCTTTGCAAATCACCTTTGTCCAAAGGATGCCCCCATGATGAATACTGACCAACTGAACACGTCTGTGAAACCTACCTATTCAAGGGATGATGAACGACCTAAAACCTGAGCTTGCGCAGGAGGAAGAGAGTTGCATGGAATGCCTCTCAAAGGCATCGAAGAAATAGCTAAAAGGACAAAGAACTCCGGCTCCTGGCACATCTCTTTGACTCCACCGTTCTCCCTGCATTATCATACGCCCAGAGACCTGGGCCCTAAGAAGCAGGATGAGAATGCTATTCGGGTCTCCCAGAGAGGCATCGAAAGAGCTATGCTTGGAATATCATGCCTCACTCAAGTGAGAGAAGGAATCGGAGTTCTGACCTCCGTCGCTATTCCAGAATCAGGGATGCTGTCTCGTTTGCCAAGGCATTGAAAATCAGATGGGCTGACATGTAATGCGATTTGGAGACAACCGCTGGACTAGAGCCGTTACCGACTGATCCCATGGGATGTCAAAAGATCACGTGGCCGCCCACCTACAAGATGGTCAGACTTCCTTGTCAAGACCCTGAAGGAACGGTTTGAGGCTCTTCGTATTCCTGAATCAACCAGATGCCATTGGGCTACATTGGCACGTGATAGGGTCCAATGGAAATGTTACTGGCGCCCGCTTAAGCAAATCGATGAATAACGGAATTCAAGTGATCAAGTGATTCAAGGGGAGAAGGGGGGCCCTTGTCAGCCTCACTAACCCCGTCCCTGACACTTTCTTCCTGTCATTGTTCCCAAGGTACTAGTATCCTGATAACTTCTAACTGCTCAGATTGATTTTCCTGACTTTTTCCCACAGAAACAATCTTAAATGAGGGCTGGGGACATAGTACAGGGGTGAGGGTATCTGCCTGGTCTCTGGTATATTGCCAAGGATAGCTGTGGAGGCCCCCAGCATCACTGCGAATGTTGCCTGGGAGCACCTGATCACCAGAGGGGTGGCACTGCATGGTACTCCCAGCATGGCACAACCAGGGCAGCCTCCTCCGCCCTTGTCCTGAAGCCCTGGCCTGGTTGGATAAGTAGCACTGAGGGCTCCTGCCGTCCCCATTCCAGCACTGACTGGGAACCCCAAATTAAAAAATTTAAATTGTTGTCTACCCAGACACTTTTTGGGGGACACCCCCAGCAGTGCTCACGACTTACTCCTGGCTCTACGCTCTAAAAGCGGTACTCGGGAATCATGTGGGATGCCGGGTCATTTGCATGAAAGGTCATTTGCCTGAAAGGTCATTTGCATGAAAGGTCATTTGCAAACACCTACCCACTGTGGCTCCACTGTACCCACTGTACTATCTCTTCACTCCAACCCAGATGCATTTTGACTGATTAATTTCATTGTTCATTGATCAAAGGTTAACTGTGTATGAAATGGTTCAAAAATCTGAATTTGGTGGCCAGAATAGAGTACAATGGGTACGGTGTTTGCCTTGCACGTAACCAACCTGAGTTCAGTCCCGCCCAGGAGTAATTCCTGAGTGCAGAGTCAGGAGTGACCTTGAACATATCACTATTTCCAAGACTTATGATGGATGGTAGGCAAAAAAAAAAAAAAAATTCTTCTGAATTGGTGTGGCTGGGGCTTAGCTCAGTGGAAAGCTCCGGCTTTCCTGGTTCATACCTGAGTTTGATTTCTGGCACCATAATTTTTTTTTTTTTAATTTAATGGAAATAAAGACCCTTACTATCAAAGGGGTTTTGTATGCTGACACCTCCCTCACCTCCGGGAGCTCACGTGTGTTCTTAACACCCCTGAGCCCTCGTCTGCGTGCCCGCCCCCCATGGTCTCTGTGTGTGTGTGTGTGTTTGGTATCTGGCCACACTTGGCTGTGTTCAGGGATCACTCTTGGTTCTGCAGTCTCTGAAAAGCAAACCACTTTAATAATCAGGGTTTTAGTCTTTCTCTGTGCCAGGCTTACAGGAGACCATAAGTGGTGCCAAAGCAAACACCGTAACTCCTGTATTATCTCCACGGCTCTGCATCTGTATCTTAGCCCTTTCCTTAGTCCTAGGCTCTTCATTCTCACCGTCAGGTCCACTTATTTTCCTTTTCCCTCTTTAGTGATGAGAAGAAAAAAAAGCATCTTCTCTCCAGAGCACCATGCCTGATGAGTCCTGTAGGTGGAGAAATCATCTCAGAAGGGTCCTTAGTCCAAAACTGATGTGCCAGGATCTGGAATGATAGTACAGTGTGTAGGGCATCTGCCTGGCACAAGACTGACCCAGACTCAATCCTGGTCATACCATATGGTCCCCAAGCACAACCAGTATCGATGCCTGAGCACAGAGCCAGGAGGAAGCCCTGAGCATTGCCGGTGTGGCACAAAATTAACAAAACCAGACAGATATGGCCAGCTAGCTTTAAACTGTTTAAACACCACCTGCTACCCCCATCCCAAAATTTCCTAATTGAACCTTAATAATATATTGTCCCTTTTTTTCCCTCTTTGGATGTTGGCTCAAACCCTGTGCTCAGGAGCTATTCATGGCTCTGCACTCAGGGATGGGTCCTGGTGGGGCTCAGGGGACCTTATAGGATGCCAGGAATTAAACCAAGGTCAGCCTCCACACAATGCAAGTATCCTACCAGGTATACTAAAGGCTTCAGCTCTGTATTGTCCTTTTGCTCAAATTCCTGTCCTGTCCTCTGCAGTCTCTGAAAAGCGATCATTTTATCTATTTATTTATTTATTTATTTATTTATTTATTTATTTTTGCTTTTTGGGTCACAATCAGCGACGCTCAGGGGTTACTCCTGGCTCTACACTCAGGAATTACTCCTGGCGGTGCTTGGGGGACCCATATGGGATGCCGGGGATAGAACCTGGGCCAGCACTGGGCGCGGTCTGAGACAGAAAACGCCCCTACCAGCTAGGCTAAAAAGCTGGATCACTTGAATAATCAGATATTTAGCTTTCCCTGTGCTGGCTCACAGCTCAAGAGGTGGGCTACAAGAATCCCAAGTTTTTCCTTTAGGATTGACTGAGTTAAGGATGTGGCTAGATCACCGTCTTTCAAAAAATATTCCACAGTATGCTAATCCCCAGAAATGCTTTATGAAAACAAAGCTCTGGGCTCAGAGAGTTGGGCAAAATTATGTGTTTTCTGGACTCTTTTGGGTCAGCCCAGAGCCTCTGGGTGGCCCTGCAGCAAAAAATGGAAACATCACTTTATCACTATTTCCGACACTGATCTGACAGCAAATTCTACCCTCCCCACCCCACTCCCACCCTACAGGGAGACTATGAGGATTTCTCAGAATTTGCATCCCCCAGAATAAGACACAAGCCGCTGAGATTTAAGGGAAAATGCACGAACCTGGGAGAGCTCAGTGGCAGAGCTCGATGGCTGTGCAGCCCAGGCTGCCTTTGCATGACCAGCACCACCCTCCTGCAGAGACCAATCCTGGTGGTGCTCCCCCCTGATCAGGGGTGTCCCAAACGAAATGTGTAATCACTTGGTCTCCAGCGCAATCCAAGGATGTGCTTGTGACTGCTGGTTGGTTATTGCAAGAGCAAGTCACCACCACAAAGAGAAGCAAAGGGGAAAAGTGTGATGATCAGGGAACTGGAGAGATAGATCAAAGGACTAGAACACTCGCTTTGCAAATAGAAGTCTCCCAAGTACTGGTCCAGCCAAGGTCCCCCAAGTAACGCCTGGGTCTTACTGGATGGGCCCCAAAATATAAAAAGTCAACAATTGCACATGCTGTCAGTTTCAACACACCTGAAATGTGCCCAGTCTAGCCGAGATGTGCTGAGACAAGCACATCTGACCAAATGTCAAAGTTTTATTTTTATTCAACTTTATACTTAACGAATTTATTATTATTATTATTATCATCACCATCATCACCATCACCACCATCATCATCATCACCATCATCATTACCATCATCCACCATCATCATCATCATCATCATCATCATCATCATCATTATTTTGCAGTGGCAGAAATTGAACCCAGAGCCTCACACAACCATGCCAGGCCAGTGCTGTCTACGTTGAGTTATACTCTCCAGCCCAGGACTTGAAGCATTATTTAGTACAAAAAAATTAATAATTTTTCGATTCGTTATATGTTGCAAAAATATTATTTTGACATGCTGAGTTAACATTTATTATTCAAATCACTTTCATCTGATGCTTTTCCCTTTTCAAAACGAGGCTACTAAAGTTTCTCACCTTACCTAGGCACACTCTAGGTAAGGTTTCCATTGCAGAGTTGTGGCGTTCACAGTAGCTGCTGGCTCTGCTGGACTTTAGCGACTGGGGAGTAGAGGGAGGGGAAGCGGCTGGGAGAGTGGGGGTGGGTAGCCCGGTGCAGGAAGTACTGGGGAACTGTGGGAATGCAAGGGGGCGGAGGATAGCTCGTGAGCTTGAGCGAGGGTAGTCAGGAAATGGTGACTCAGCTGAGACCTGCGTGATGAGAGGGAGTTTGCAGAGGAGGACAGAGAAAGAACTTGTGCCAAGACCTTGAAGCGAAAGAGGAACTGGGTGTATATTCCAGAAGGGCTGGCAGTGGGGGGCTGAGGGTTGGTAGTGACCCGGTCAAGACCAGGGAGACCTGCAAGGGCCAAGAACTGGAGAGCCTGGTAAACCCTGGGAGACAGAGGGTTTCTCTCGAGGTGGGGAGAAACCACTGAAGAGTTTGCAGTGGATGAAACCGGGCAGATTTGCATGTGTGAAGTGCTGGGGGGTCAGAGACAGGTGTGGAGGCAAAAGAGTCTACTCAGAAGCTGTGGAGCCACCTAGGAGTGAGATGGTCAAAGTCTAGACTGTGTTAAATCTAGACAACAAATAGAACAAAATATGCCTTGCTTGAGGAGCTATCCTGGCTGGGAACGGGAGATGGGACCCTGGCTCAGGTTGCTCCTTGGAGGGATATATCTTCCTCCCTGGAGATATAAGCGAGGCAGGGTGCAGTCAATGTTGAAATCTGGCTTTCGGGGGCAAGGGTGGGCCCCCGGAGTGATAGCACAGCAGGCAGGGTGTTTGCCCTGCATGGGCTCATCCTGAACCAATATGGTCCCCCGAGCACTGCCAGGAGTAATTCCTGAGTGCAGAGTCAGGAGTAACCCCTGAGCATAGCCAGTGTGACCCTCCCCAAAAATAAATCTGGCTAACTCTGACTGGCTTATCTCTCCTTCCTCCTTCACTCTTCTCTCTCTCTCTCTCTCTCTCTCTCTCTCTCTCTCTCAATTACAAAGTTATTAATGATTGGATTTTAGGCGTACAATGTTCCAACATCAATCCCTTCACCATCCCAACTTCCCTCCACTAATGTCCCCAGTTTTCTTCCCACCCCACTGGCTGCCTTGTGATAAGCTTATTTCCCCCCCCTCTTCTATCCTTCTCCCCCTCTCTCTTTTCTTTTAGGCTCTGGGTTTACAATACTGATAGGGTATCAGGCATGTCACTTTAGTGTTCCTTTCCTTTCCAACACACCTCCCTTTTACACCCCCAACACTGAGTAGTAAGATCATGAAGGGAAAAAGCAAAAGTCTATGGGAAGGGAAGGTGATGTGAAGGATCATTCAAGTTCAGTCAGAGAATTGAGTAGGGCAACGTGGGGAAACTTTTCTCTGCCAAGGACCATGTGGATATTTATAGCCTCATTCCTGAGCCCTGCAATACAGGCAGACAGGCCACCGGCAGCCAACCAGAGGCATACGTGTCTGTCCATCATTTTCCAGGGCCCTACCACAAGATTTTGAAGGCCTTATACAGCCTGTGGGCCAAACGTTCCCCAGCCCTGATGTAGATTCAGGGATGGGGGAATAGCAAGATGGGGTGTTATCCAGTGTTGCAGTACACCGCTGCCCAAAGCCTCTGCATTTAGCCTGGAGTTGCCTCCTGCAGGCCACTTTGTAATTGAGGCAGGACAGTTTGAATGTGGCAGTGTATCTTACCATGTATTCTATGCTGGTTGATATAAATATTTTCTCTTATGCTGCCACAGTCAAAGTGGAACTAGCTAGATCTTACCAGTACATTTACCGGGCCACGTTGGGTCTCTAAGTAATTAGACCGAGAGAGAAATGCTGTTTGCCCCAAGCAAGCAAGCATGGCTCTTAATAAGTCTAAAGTCTAATATACAAAACAACTATGAAGTAAAGATGAAACTCTTGTGAAGGCTTGGAGAAATTTATACCTGGCTGTAAGATATTCATTAGTAAAGATAAATGCCCCTCTTCCACACTACCGTGCAGGGGTGCTTCCAAGACAGGTCTTGGCTGGGCAGCATTAACATCCTCAAAGGACCTAGGAGAAATTACCTGAGGGGAATTGCCCTGACTGCTTTCCATTGGAGTGGGTCTGTGTTGCAGGGGATGTAAAACTGTAACCTGCTTTCTTTCTGTCTTTTTGCCCTTTTTGCCTTTTGCTTTTTGCCCTCTCCTCTCTGTTCTCTTCCCTAATGGGCCTTAACTCGTGGTGGCGGCCATCTTGGCCTAAGGTTTTAAACCCACACCTAGCCAGGGCCCTGCTAGGAACCTAAGTCCCGGGTTTTACCTATTGCTGATTTGTATAACCAGAACAAGTGTGAGTAAAGCCTTTTGAAACCTTGCTGAATTCCCTCATCTTTCTCCATCCACCAACCACCAATCCCCTGGGGCAGAAGGGGATCCCCTAGACCCCTGCTCCCAGATTTTGTTGGAGTGCCCAGCAACGTACCCTGACAATCCAGGTCTGGATCCAAGGCAAAGGGTTTGGAGGTGGGAAATCAAGTTGCAGGAAACATCTCTCCTATGAGTCTCAGGTTCCTTTTTTTGCAAAATGGCAAGTGACTACTTCCCAAGTTAGCCTCCCGGCGACAGGGAGATGCCATGTAGAATGAATTTGCCCCCACAGGCAAAGGACAGATGTCAGATCTTTGTTTCAGAGAGTCCATCGCCCCCAAATTCCCAGATGGTTAAACCCACTAGATCTTTGCAGTTCCCAGGGCCCCACAAGACCCACCTCTGTGTTCCTGAAGCACCTAGTGCAGTGATGGGGAGACACTAGTGGGACGCTGTGAACGTCTGTGGCAGCTCCCTCGGGTGGTCCCAGGAAGGCATCCCCTAAGGAGCAGCGGCATCGGCTACTACTCTGACCCTGCCACAAGCCAACCTATGACACTTACCCTCCTCTCGGCCTCAGTTTCTCCACGGGGTGAGGAAGGGGAACCCCTGGTTCTGTCCCTACGTTTATCTTGCCTCTTTCCCTCCTCTTCACCCACAAAAAAACCCCATCACTTCCTTGAAGTTTTGGCTTACTCTGGGCCTCCTGGCAGCTCCTTCCTGGGGCAGAGGGCCAAAATCCTGACAAGATTAAGAAGAGGCTTTGGGTCTGGACAAGGCTGGGAAAACAGGAAAGATGACGAACCAATCTCCCCTCCTCCTGGGGGTTGTTTGTTCCAGCTTTCCCTCAGCTGAGTTTTCTGGGCACACAGTAACCCCTGACTCCTTACCCAATACCCCACCTCTGGCCTCAGAGCACCCTAGTGTCTCCCTTACCCAATACCCCACCTCTGGCCTCTGAGCACCTAGTGTCCACCACCCACCCCCCCCGGCCCCCCTGTAATCAGGAGCACTCTCCGATGGGCTCACTCTGTCCGGTGTCCTGCTGACCAGCTCCACAGCACTCCTGGAAAGCAGGAGACACACAGATAGAAAGGCGTTCCCAGGGGCCGGAGTGATAGTCCAGCGGTAGGGCGTTTGCCCTGCATGCGGTCAACCGCGTTCGATACCTGGCATCCATACGGTCCCCTGAGCACTGCCAGGAGTAATTCCTGAGTGCAGAACCAGGGAGTAACCCCTGAGCATTGGCCAGGTGTGACCCAAAAAGAAAAAGAAATTAAAAAAAAAAGAAAAAAAGGCGTTCCCCAGAGCACCAGCCCCATTCCAGGTGGGGGGGAACTATCCTCTGTCACCAGCCTCCATGGCTCCTGGGGTAAAGCAATACCCTCCCCAGCTCTAGTCATGGAAACTGAGGCCCAAGGAGGTGCCCCAAGTCCCTTCAGCATGCTGGCACCGGATCCAGACATGGGGGATGGGGAGAAGGGAACAGTCATCTTATCAGTTCAAAGCACATTCTCCTCCACAGTGACAGGACCCGCTCCTCCATCTGAGTTCTAACTCTGCCACTTCCTGCCTCTGGAATTTAGACAAGTTCTTAGGGGGAAGCGTTGTGGGGTAGCAAGTTAAAAGCACAGGCTCTGGGCTCAGATGTCAGTTCCACCATCTGCTCGGAATGTGACCTTGGGCAACTTTCTTCGCCTCTTTGCTCTTCAATCTCCACAGCTGTAAAGCAGGACAATAATAGCTCCGACCATACCGGCCTGCTGTGCGGATTAGATGTGATAATCCATGTGGAACACTTAGCACAGTAGCTGGCCCTCAGGGCCAGCTCCCTCTCCTGTCAGCAGCGGTGGTGGTGGCAGTTATTACTGCAGCTGCCACCTGTTGCCCTGCCTGTCACCCCGCTCCCTGGTGGCTCACACAGCTCTTGGCATAGTAGGAGCTCCGGGCTGGCTGGCTGGCTGAAGGAGTGCTTGGGAATTGACTCAGAGTTTCTGAAAACAGGCTTCTGACAACGTGTGGGAGGAGGGTTCTGAAGGAAGCTGATTTTCAGGAGTTTCCCAACCAACCAGGAAGTGTTGGCTTTTGCACGCGAGTATGAACTTTGAAATATTTCCAGCCTGGCTTTATTTTCCTTCTTCTTTCTCTCCCAGAGCACAGATGTAATGGCTGTTCCTTGTGCCAAGGCATCCTAAAGATCTATAGTAGACTTCAAGTTCTTTGCTACTTTGCTCGAAGAGAGGCCCCCTCAGTGGATTTGAGGCAAAAATCCTTCCAGACTTTCCCCCTGCCTATGCCTAGCCTGTGAGTAATAGGGGGTGGTATGGGGGGAGAGGGGTGGGCATTCTGGGTGAGATTCTCCCTGCAGAAAGGGGAGAAGACTGTTTGTACCCTTAGGGGCGGGCACAGTTGGGTTGGGACACAAAATTTCACAGAACACTTAATCAGTAATTAAACCACCATAGTACAGATGACTCATTCCATCGACACACAGTTAACATGCAGGGCCCTGGGACTGAGAAATGTCCCTACTTTGGAGGACACCCTGAGGTTGAGTCTTGCGGCAAGGATTCAGCGGAAGCCTCTGGCACACTTGCCTTGACTCTGAGTCTGTCTACCGAGCCTCATGGAGAGGACAGAAGAGCAATGTGGCTCCTCTGAGGGAACAGTATTTTCACACTCATTCACCGTGGAAAGGGAACTGGGCCCAAAGAGTCAGACAGACTCAACTTGCCACAGGTAGTTTCTGTGACCTTGGGCGAGTCACTTCCTTCTCTGGACCTCAGGTTCCCCCATCTGTGGAGGCAGGGAAAATGTCACTGTCAGGAGAAGCTTATTCCCTCACCCACTCTCTCATGCATTTATTTATGAAACTTGGTATTTCCTCAGGAGCGTGGGGAGATCACTCAGTAAACACGGCCATCTAGGAAAAAGAGTTGGGTCCCGTGGCAGATTGTTTTATTGTTCAGCAAATATTTACTTCGCTTAGCCCTCCTCACAGTGAGAGGAATATACTTCCTCACTCTGTTGATGTTGGATTAGACACAAGTCTTGCTTTCGCCAAAAGTATATATGTGTGGGAACTATAGGGCTGTGAGTGTTTCCACTCACTATCTTTTATTTCTAATATTTTAATATTATTTTTTATTTTTGTTCTTGGGTCATAATGCCTGACAGTGCTCAGGGCTTACTGAGCACTGCCAGGCCCTGTGGCCCTGCGCTTAAAGATCTCTCTTGGTGCTGGGGATCAAACCCTGGTCAGCAGTGGGCATGTGCAAGGCAAGAGTCCTGCCTGCTGTACTATCTCTCTGGCCCTTGTCTTCCTTTTTTTAAAAAAATCCAACTTTATTATTTTTTATTTTTGTTGTTTTGATTTTTTTTTT
>JAJIBD010030797.1:0-21143 GCA_021461705.1 Cryptotis parvus
CTCCTTGCCCAGGCTGTGCACTTCCTCTAGCACAGCTACAAAGCAAGTGCTGAACACAATATTTGCCCTTTTTGTCTTTTGTCACAAAAAGCAAAGATTCCTCTCAGGATTTCTTCTGATCAGCTGAATGTGATACTAATGTAGGTCTTTCATACAGGCAAAGTGGTGTTGAGCAAGCATTCAAACACCAGGAAATACCTGTATTATTTATAAGCTCACATCCTCTCACCAACTGGAATGCAAACTTGGTGGGGTAGGACGTTTGGTTTATTCATTATTTCACTGAATAGAATCTACTGACTTCTTGGGCAGAAGTGGGGGCAGGATTGTAAGGGAGGTCATTAAATATTTATAGAAGTCAAGGAGGATAGTGCAAAAGAGTTTGAGGCTTGGCATGCTTGAGACCATGGTTCTTATTCCTGGCATTGCATAGTCCTTTGAGCACCACAGAGATTGGCCCTAGTGGTCCTTTACATCACTGGCCCAAGCATTGAACTATCTGGTATGCATAGCCAGGTTTAATATTGCAGAGCGGCACCAGGATCCCATATACTATGCTTTGGAGGCCCCATCCCCCAAGTCTTTCTTGTAGATTCCAAAGCGGGTAATTTAAAAAAAAAAAGAAACTTCTTATGCCAACATACTATAGATTCACAGGGAATAAATAATACAGATGATAGATGCACAGCAAAACATATGGTGAAGTCCAAAGGTAGTTCATCAACTTTCTTCAGTGGCTACAGCTCACATATTATAAGACCAATAATAGAAATCAGGTATTGCTACAAAACAGAAAAGTAGCTCAGTGGAAGAATGCTTGCCTCGCATGTATGAGTGCTGGGTGTAATTCCAAACACTGTGGAGTGTATGTGTGGTTTATGTCATTCTTATAAGATGTGCAGACTTGTGAGTTGACCTTGCAATCAGAAAATAGAATCATCTCATTACCACAAATATCATCTTTGGCTTCCTCTTGATAATTGCACCCCTAAACTATTACCATTAATACACCCTAGGGAAACAATCTTTTCACTCTAAATATAGTGTCAAGAATGTTGCACAAATGAAATTAATGAGTATATAAAGATATGTTGAAGTCAATCCACATATGAAAAAAATCATTCTGTATCTCTTTCCCTTTCCCTCTGATTTACTTCACTCAACATGATGTCCCCTAGTTCCATCCATATCATGGCAAATTGCATGATTTTGTAATTTTGTAGAGCTGCATAGTATTCCATTGTGTACATATACCACTACTTCTTAATTCGTTCCATCCATAGGTGGGCGTTTGGGTTGTTTCCATAACTTGTCTTTTTGAACTAAGTGCTGCAATGAACATTGGCCTATATATCCTTTCAAACTAATGTTTTTCTGTTGTGGGGAATATAAATTCTATTTACTAAGAATGTCATACTTAAGAATTACTCATAGAATCAGACCTAGTCAGACAATTTTAAGGGACTACTTTATAAACTATGCTTTATACTTTATAAACTATAAAGTTTATCAGTCTACAAAGATAGATTTTATAGAGCTGATTTATAAACCCTTTTTGGGGAATACATGATTTATAGGGTTCTTAGTCTCACAGGTGAACATAGAAGGTCACTTTGGGAAGATTCAGCATATTTGTGGTACTACCCTAAGAGAGAGAATAACACAAATCTATATTTATTGGTGCTGAAAGCTGATGTGAATTTTTGGCAAAAAACATTTTTCTAAGAGGCTTTTTAGAATTTTAATCTGCCATTACTTCTTTATCAAAAGTTTCAGCAAGGAAAACTATTAAAAGGTCTTCTGTGGTCAATTGTCATTGTTGCTACACTTATGAAAAAAAAAGCCAGCTCCTAAAGGATTGGGCATTTTTTTTGCAAAATGGAATAATCTTACTTTGATTATCTGATCAAAAGTTGGGGTGAGTGTAGATATGTTATGCTCTAATATAAAGCTGCAACACACTCTGTGGGTTATAAGGTCATCTTGTTCATGGTATTTACTCTTTATAACCTACTATTCTTTACTTCTTTATAAACTGCATGCTTTTGTAACCTCTGTGTAATTGAATTGGACCATGAAATCTTTCACGTTTTTTGTCAAATTTTGCCAAATTAAATTTTTTATTTTATTTAAGTGTCTGCACATCTTCAAATAAAGTTTCCAAACTTGAGACTGGAGAAACCTAACTTGGTAGAAGTAGGTAGATGGTAGAAACCTAACTTGGATAAGTAACAGTTAGTAAACACAAAACATCAAAATTGGCATGGACCAATCCCCCACTTACATTGCTCAGTACTTTCTCACAGCTCTCCCATACTTTAAAATTCTTTTGCCTTTTGTTTTATTGGTGTTTAATATAGTCAATCCTACTCTATTTCCATCATTTGTCCCCAATCAGAATAGGGCTTACATAAAGTCCTAAGTAAAGTGAAGAAAAGAGTTCTTCTAATCTCTGCCTGGTGTATGTTTTTGTGATATGTCCAATCTATGTCCAGCTCACTTTCTGAGGGTGTTTTTTTCCCCAATTGTGGTTATTGTAGTTATCAGTTCTAAAAAATTTCCATGTGGATTTTATATCTTATATTTATTTGCTGGGACTTATTTTTCTTCCCCAGAATGCTTGTCAAGTGCTTATTAAAGCATTCTTATGATAAAATCTTAAATTGTCAGATAACTCTAATATTTTCTATGTGGAATTATTTTACTTTCTTTGATAGAGATTATCAAATGTATTTAGTTGTGACATAAATTAGTTCTCTTTTTGTAAATTTGGTTTAGAGATCTTGGTCTTTGGAAGGATAAGTGATTTATATAAATGGAAACCTAGAGATTTTGTTTATTATAAATGCTTATGTTAAAGACAATAAAAACTCTGAAATAAACAACTAAACTTTTTACTTTAAGGAACTATAAGAAGAAAGCAAACAAGCTCAATTCTAGCAAGAAGGAAATAATAGATTATAGCAGATATTAATTTTAAAAAGAGAGCATGTAAAAACAATAAAGAAAATTCACACAAAAAGAGTTAATTCTTTAAAAAATATCAGTAAAACTAACAATCCTTTACAAAGATGATAAGAAAAAAAGACTCAAATGATCAGTGGGAATATTATCTCTGTTGAAGAAATAAAGGGGGCTATAAGAGAGTATGATGAGCAATTGTATGCTAAAATATTGTGTAACCTTTCTGCAGGAGTGTGGCCCCAAACCACTCTCCCTACCCTCAAAATACTGAGTAATATAGATAAAATGGACACATTCCTATGAAAGAGGAAATAGGGGCCTTAGCACAGAAAGTAAGGTGCTTGCCTTGCACACTGCTGATTTTGCTTTTGATTTCCACCTCTATACATGTTCCCCAAGCACTTCCAGAAATGATCTCTGAACAGACAGCAAAGAATAAGCCCTGAGCAGAGAGCAAGACTATAGCCCTAAAATCAAGAGCCAAAAAAAAAAAAGAAAAATATATTAAAAGGGGGAAAAGACTCATGCAAAAATTATCAACAAAATATATACAGAACTGGGGAGATGAGTCAACAGGTAGAGAGTGTATATTATATATACAACATGAACCGGGGCAGTGTTAGTGTGAACCTGAAACAGAAAGATATACTAGCACACTGAGTTTGTCAGTATCACATATTAAATGATTTATACCATGACCAAATGAGATTTATTCTTTAAATTCTTAGTTTGATATGCAACAATTAAAATAATATACCCTATTTCTACCCTGTTCTATCATTTTGACCCCAATCAGAATAGCTTTGAATAACACCAAATAGTAGTCTTTAATAACACTAACAGGATGAATATCGTTCCAATTTTAGTATATGTGCTGCGAAGCGAGGCATGGCGGGTTCTAGCCCTGGCCCACCACCTCAGCAGAGCCTCACAACAAGCCAGACCACTGCTCCTCACTCCGCGGGCGCCGCCATTTTTCCACTTCTGGACTTCCCTCTCGTCAGAACTCCACCCAGCAGACCAGCCCCATCACAGCCCGGATCACCCGACACCCACCCTGCCACAGCTTTTCCTCTCAATCCGGCCCAGGTATGCTGGTCCAGGGACCTCACACATGGGGCAGAGCTGTTCCTTGCTCTCCCTGTGCAAAAGCCGTTCATGAGGCAGTCAGGGAGGCATGGCGGGTTCTAGCCCCTGGCCCACCACCTCGGCAGAGCCTCACAGCAAGCCAGACCACAGCCCCCTCACTCCACAGGCGCGCCAGTTTTCCACATTTGGACTTCCCTCTCGTCAGAACTCCACCCAGCAGACCAGCCCATCACAGCCCGGCTCGCGGCTCTTGCGACCGTGCAGTTCATCAATAAATGCTTTATTTGGAGGTGTTTAAAAGAGTTTGCCTCCCGGCAAGCCTGGCAAGCTTCTCATGTTGTATTTGATATGCCAAATTCCAGTAACAATTATATTGGGTCATTTCCCATGACCTAATATAATGGTTTGAGCTCCTTTATGTTCCTGTAGCAAGCTGATGTCCCTGGCTCTACTGGCATGAGACAGGACATATGGAGATATTACTGGTGCCGCTCTAGCAAATAGATGATCAGCGGGAAGATCGTGATCGTGAACAGGGATGAAGGGAAGCCCCTCATGAATGTATTCACTGATACAGCAAAAAGTATGTGATAAAATTACACACCCTTTCATGCTAACAACATTCAATAGGAGTAAACCCTGAGCATAGTTGGTTGTGGCCTAAAGACCAACAACTTTTAGAAAAGCTTTTTAAATTTATTGTCCTGTGGCTACTCCTTTTCTGATGGACCCACCCCTACTCTGGATGGAGCCTCTTTTCTGCATGTAGGAGGTGGCACTTCATCTCCAAAGCTCAGGATTTGCATCTCCTTTGTCATGCCTTTTTGTCCACTTTAAGGCCAGGCAACTTCTTAGTTTTAATTATTTCCCAAAAAACTCATATTAAGCCCTCTCAATAGGGCTTCTGTAACACTTTCATCAGTACTAACCTTCCCCAGTGATAGAGGTGGGTAGAGAGGACAGTGGTGACTCTCTAAGCTGCCACATCTCTTATCTCTATTCCTCAGAAGTCACCCACAAGAAAAGGGGAACAGAGAAGAGCTGACCCACTCATCCTTTAAGAGGTGGACATCTCAGGGTGATTGCTTTCTTGGTAACAGATGCTTGAAACTGCTTCCAGTTCTTGAGTGTTGGGTGACACGCCCAACTGAGACCTTAGGCTCTCACTGCACTTAGATTATGTGAAGAGCTGCTTCCTGCCTTTAGGAAAGCTTCGAAGCAGACAATGCAAGCTTAGGCAGAATTGAATTGATTTCATAATTTTATACAGCATGAATGTTTTTTATCATGAATATTATGAATCTTGCTTGCCCCAGTTCTATACTCATCCCTGCTCCCATGGGTCCCCGTGAGGACTTTACATGTAGATATTCCAAGAGTACTTGGCTATGTTAGATCAACCATAATGTAATCAATTCTCCTAGTTCAAGGAGACATGCCAGTGTGCTTCCAGGCAAACTGACATGTCTCTGTTTCTAAAGGCAATGCCAAAGTGAATTATTCTGATGGATTTTTTGTACCTAGTGGGATCTAGAGTCTGGAATCAGCTGGCTATATTCATGGTAGTATCAATGTAATTCTCCACAAATTATATTCTGAACTGCTTTCTGGTTCAGAGATCCAGCCCCTCCCCCACTCTGCTGGGAGATTTTTTTTTTTACCCACAAGGACAAATATCTTTATTCCAGCACAAGATCCAACAGAATTCTCTTGGACATGAGTTACTTAAACTTGACAATCATGAGACCTTTCATTTACAAAATGAAAATAGTATTGACGATTTCTGCTTTACAGATAACAAAATAATTATCACTCCTGTACTGGGCACTGTGTTAAGTACGCATCTGCTCAACATAGTTCAGGGTTAAGCAACCCCTAACTTTTTATCATTAGAAATCACATCAGCATAATAGGGGAAAGAGGTCATCCAACTCATTGGAGAGTCTCTCTAGGAATTGCTTCTGTAAACATCACATTGCTCAAAGCATGCATAAGACATCCAAACAGATTTTTCTCTTTAAAAATAAATGTAATGCAGAAATAAATGTCTCAGTGCATTTAAACTTGGCCTTCCTTATATCAAAGTTATTCCTTCATGTGTAATAAACAATTTTTACCCTCAGGGAATTTGCTTTATTTTATTTATCTATCTATCTATCTATCTATTTATTTATTTATTTATTTATTTATTTATTTATTTATTTATTTATTTTGCAGATTTAAAAGGCTTTACTTATCATAGGTTCAGGCATACAAATCCACAATAGGAAAAACCCTGTGCTTAGGATTCTTTTTTTTTAATTTTTTATTTTTACAATTACAAAGATATTTGGGTTTTTGGTCATACAGTATTCCAGCACCCGCCGCCACCAGTGCCCATCTCCCACCACCAGTGCCCATCTCCCACCACCAACGTCCCCGGTTCCCTCCCCCCTCCCCAGCAATGCTCCATGGCAGGTTCCTTATTTCTTTCCCTTTCTCTCTCTTTCTCTTTTCCTTCCCCTCCAGACTATGGATTACAGAACATACATTAAAGGGTTGTTATGTGTATCTTTTTGCCTCTATTTAATGCTCAGTTCTAGGTTGGCATTAGTACCCTCGACAATAGTTAGCACCCTGTTCCATTTTCTGTCTTACCTAGCCTCTGAATCCCACACGTTTGTGATAATTTCCACCTTTGACCAGACCTCCTGATATATGTTTCACTTGACCTTGGATATTGGTATCTTAATATGTACATATATATTTATGTTATGCAGATAAATGCAGTCATTCTGTATCTGTCTCTCTCCTTCTGGCTAATTTCGCTCCAACATAATCTTCTCCATGTCCATCCATTTATAGGCAAATTTTATAACTTCATTTTTCCGAACAACTGCATAGTATTCCATTGTGTAGATGTACCAAAGCTTCTTTATCCAGTCATCGATTTTTCGGGCACTCTGGTTGCTTCCAGATTCTGGCTATTGTGAATAATGCTGCTATGAACATAAAAGTAGGGATGGTGTTTCTGCTGCGTATTTTTGGTTTCCCAGAGTAGATTCCCAGGAGTGGTATGGCTGGGTCAAATGGGAGTTCAATTTCTAGTCTTTGGAGGAATGTCCATATTGTTTTCCAGAAAGGCTGTACCAGCCGGCATTCCCACCAACAATGGATGAGTGTCCCCTTTTCCCCACATCCACGCCAGCACTTGTTGTTCTTGCACTTTTGAATATGTGCCAGTCTCTGTGGTGTAAAGTGGTATCTCATTGTTGTTTTGATTTGCATCTCTCTGATGATTAGTGATGATGAGCATTTTTTCATATGTTTTTTGGCCATTTGAATTTCTTCCTTGCTGAAGTTTCTGTTCATTTCTTCTCCCCCATTTTTTTGATGGGGTTGTTTGTTTTCTTCTGGTAAAGTTCTACCAGTGCCTGATATATCCTGGATATTAACCCCTTATCAGATGGGTATTGGGTGAATATTCTTTCCCACTCTGTGGACTGCTTTTGTATCTTAGTCACTGTTTCTTTTGAGGTGCAGAAGCTTTTTAGTCTCATGTAGTCCCATATGTTTATCTTTTCTTCTAGTTGCTTTGTTAGTGATGTTTCACCTTTGAAGATGCCTTTAGCTTCAATGTCGTGGAGGGTTTTCCTATATTTTCTTCAATGTACTTCATGGATTAAAGTCTGATATTGAGATCTTTAATCCATTTTGATCTGATTTTTGTGCATGGTGTAAGACACAGGTCCAAATTCATTTTTTTACATGTCTCTGCCCAGTTTTCCCAACACCACTTGTTGAAGAGGCTTTCCTTACTCCATTTTAGACTCATTGCACCTTTATCAAAGATTACATGATCATGTGTTTGAGGTTGGGTGTCAGGATACTCAATTCTATTCCATAGGTCCACAGGTCTGTTTTTTATTCCAATACCATGCTGTTTTAATTACTACTGTCATGTAGTATAGTTTGAAGTTGGGAAAGGTGATGCCTCCCCATCTTCTTTTTCCGAGGATTGCTTTAGCTATCCTTGGGGGTTTATTGTTCCATACAAATTTCAGGAGTGTTTGGTCAATTTCTTTGAAGAATGTCATCGCGTATCCTCATAGGGACTGCATTGAATCTGTACAGAGCTCTAGGGAGTATTACCATTTTAACAATTTTGATTCTCCCCATCCATGAGCAGGGAATATGTTTCCATTTCCTTGTGTCCTCTTTTTATCTCTTGGAGCAGTGTCTTGTAGTTTTCTTTGTACAGGTCCTTTACATACTTGGGTAAGTTGATTCCTAGGTATTTGATTTCCTGTGGCACAATTGTGAATGGAATAGTTTCCCTTAATATCCCTTTTTCTCTTTTGTTATTTGTATATAGGAAAGCCACTGACTTTTGGGTGTTGATTTTGTATCCTGCCACTCTACTATATGCGTCTATTGTTTCTAGGAGTTTTTTGGTAGAGAGTTTAGGGTTCTCTAGGTATAATATCATGTCATCTGCAAATAATGATAGCTTGACTTCTTCCTTGCCTATCTGGATGCCCTTGATGTCCTTTTTCTTCTCTGATTGCTATGGCACGTACTTCCAGTACTATATTGAATAAAGAGAGGTGAGTGGGCAACCTTGTCTTGTCCCTCATCTCAGGGGGAAGGCTTTCAACTTTTCCCCATTGAGAATGATGCTCGCTGTGGGCTTTTGGTAGATGGCTGTAACTATCTTGAGGAAAGTCCCTTCAATTCCCATTTTCTGGAGGGTTTTAATCATGAACGGGTGCTGGATCTTGTCAAATGCTTTCTCTGCGTCTATTGATAGGATCATATGGTTTTTATTTTTTTCTTTTATTGATATGATGTATTATGTTGATTGACTTGCAAATGTTGAACCATCCTTGCATTCCTGGGGACCTCTTTTCCATGTTTTTTCCGGGGCTACTCCTGACTCTGGCTCAGGATCATTTTGCCACCCCCCCCCCCCTGATGTATAATCTTCTTGATGAGTCTTTGGA
The DNA here is from genome assembly GCA_021461705.1 of Cryptotis parvus. Taxonomy (NCBI): domain Eukaryota; kingdom Metazoa; phylum Chordata; class Mammalia; order Eulipotyphla; family Soricidae; genus Cryptotis; species Cryptotis parvus. The sequence continues at coordinate 9,036 of JAJIBD010030797.1, forward strand.
TTCTGTTTGCTAGTATTTTGTTGAAGATCTTAGCATCCGTGTTCATCAGGGATATTGGTCTGTAGTTTTTCTTTCTTTGTGTTGTCTCTCCCTGCTTTGGGTATCAGGGTGATATGTGCCTCGTAGAAGCTGTTTGGGAGTGTTTCTGTTTCTTCTATTTCCTGGAAGAGCTTGAAAAGGACTGGCAGTAGGTCCTCCTTAAAGGTTTGGTAGAGTTCACTAGTGAATCCGTCTGGACCTGGGCTTTTGTGTTTGGGCAGACTTTTAATTACTGTTTCTATTTCCTCAGTGGTGATAGGCTTATTCAGGTATTGGAGGTCCTCTTGTTTCAGCCGTGGGAGGTTATAGGACTTCAGGAATTGATCCATTTCTTCTAGATTCTCATGTTTCCACGGCATACAGGCTCTCAAAGTAATCTCTGATGATCTTTTGGATTTCTGTGGTTTCTGTTGTGATGTCACCCTTTTTATTTCTGATTCTGTTTATTTGGGTTCTCTCTTTCCCTGTCCTTACAAGTCTTGCCAATGGTTTGTCAATCTTGTTAATTTTTTTCAAAAAAACCAGCTCTTGGTTTCATTAATCTTTTTGATTGTTTTTTTTTTGGTTTCCAACTCATTGATTTCCTCTCTAAGTTTTAGTACTTCCTTTTTTCTGCCTGGGTTGGGCTCCTTTTGGTTGGTCTTTTTCTAATGTCTTCAGCTGTGTAGTCAGGTTATTTATGTGGGCCCTTTCTTGTTTCCTGATGAATGCTTGCAGAGCTATAAACTTCCCTCTTAACACGGCTTTTGCCGTGTCCCACAAGTTCTTATAGTTGGTGTCTTCATTTTCATTTTGTTTCCAGAAATCTTTGGATTTCCTGTTTGATTTCTTCTATGACCCATTTGTTGTTCAGGAGTGAGCTGTTCAGTTTCCAGGTGTTTGGTTTGACTCCCTGTTTCTGTGTATGGTTAACTTCCATTTTCAGTGCATCATGGTCTGAAAAGATAGCTGACACAATTTCTATCTTTTTTATTTTATTGAGGTATGCTTTTGTGGCTGAGCATGTGGTCTATCTTGGAGAATGTTCCATGTGCACTAGAGAAAAATGTGTATTCAGCTTTTTTGGCATGAAAAGCCCTGTATATATCCACTAGCCTCTCTTTCTTCCATTTCTTCCTTGAGGGCCAATATTTCCTTGGTGAGTTTCAGTCTTGTTGATCTATCCATTGTTGATAGAGCAGTGTTGAAGTCTCCAACTATTATTGTGCTACTGTTAATGTCTTCTTTGAGGTTTCTTAGCAGTTGTTTTATATATTTTGCTGGCCCCTCGTTGGGTGCATATATGTTTAGTAGTGTAATTTCTTCCTGGTGTACATACCCCTTAAGTAATAAGAAATGGCCTTCGTTGTCCCTTCTAACCTTTTTCAGCCTGAAGTCTATATTATCTGATACTAATATGGCCACACCAGCCTTTTTTGGAGGAGTTGTTTGCATGGAGAATGGTCTTCCAACCTTTGACTTTGAGTCTGTGTTTGTTCTGATTATTCAGATGCGTTTCTTATAGACAGCAGAATGTTGGGTTCAATTTTTTTAATCCATTTTGTTACTCTGTGTCTCTTAATTGGTGCATTTAGACCATTGACATTGAGAGAGATTATTGTCATCGGATTTTTGTGCCATCTTTCTGTTTGTGCTTGTTGTGCTTATGGGTTTGGTCTTATTACAGTAGACCCTTCAGTCCTTCTATTAAGGTTGGTTTTGAGTCCATGAAGTTCCTGAGTTGTTGCTTATCCATGAAGTTGTGTATCTTTCCCTTCACATCTGAATTTGAGTCTGGCCGGGTAAAGAATTCTTGGTGAGGCCTGTAGTTCATTGAGCCTTTTCACAATATCCCACCATTTTTTTTGGGCTCAGAGTGTTTCATCAGAGAAGTCTGCTGTAAATCTTAGAGATGTTCCTTTGTATGTGATTTCCTTCTTTGATCTTGCTGTTTTCAGTATTCTATCTCTAGCTATAGTTTTTGTCATTTTTATTAAGATGTGTCTTTCAGTATTCTTGTTGGGGTTTCTTTTAGCTGGTATCCTACGGGCCTCCTGGATCTTGGAGGCAAGCATTCTTTAGTTCCGGGAACTTCTCAGCAATTATAGCTTTGACAGTTTCTTCTTCATCAGGGTTTTCTTCTTGCCCTTCTGGGACCCCAATGATCAGTATGTTGTTTCTTCTGGTCATCCGGATTATCCCTTGTCTGTTCGGTAATTGTGAGTTTTTTTCTATCTTCTGGTGTTGTGTAGAGAATCTTTTGGAACTCGTCTTCAAGATCACTAATTCTTTCTTCAGTAGCTATTATTCTGCTATGATGGCTTTCCACTGTGTTTTTCATTTCATTTACCTCATTTTTATAACTGTCATTTCCATTTGCATTTTCCTCACTTCTTCTATCATGTCCTCTTGTATTTTATTGAGTTTGCATTCCATTGCTTCTTTGAATTCCTTATGAATTCTTAACATTTCTTTCCGAAATTCCTTATCAGAGAGGTTATACAACTCATTGGTATTGCTTGGCTCATCTGGACTAGTGACTTCACTCACAGAGCTTGATGGAATTTTGCGTTGCTTTACCATTATGACTATTGTAGGTTGCAAATATGGGGTCTTGGGGGGACTATATAGTACAGTTATTAGGTGTCTGGTCTGTTTTCAGAGTTTGGGTGGGTAGCAAGGATGTAGGAACCAAGGTTCACTGGTGCCTCATGCAAGATAGGTAGTAAGAGGGTGGTGCTGACACGCTAGTGTCTGCCGCTTTGAGTTTTTGGGATGTTCCCGGAAGCGCAGGGCCCAAAGGGTCTGCAGTGAAACCCAGGCACTTTGCCTTGGTTCCCGTTGATGGAGTTTCCGCTCTTCCCTGAGGCAACTTGGGTCCGCGGAACGCCAGGGGTCACACACACACCTGTGGGGGAGATTGCCGCTGGTTCCCGGAGCGCAGGGGCCCAAAGGGTCATGGTAAAACCAAGGCAGTTTGCCTTGGTTCCCATTGATGGAGTTTCCGGCTCTTACCTGTGGCAACTTGGGTCCCGCGGAGACACAGGGGTCACACACCCCTGTGGGTGAGATTGCCACTGGTCCCGGAAGCGCAGGGGCCTGTGTGGGAGATTGTCATTGGTCCCGGAAGCGCAGGGGCCTGTGTGGGAGATTGTCATTGGTCCCGGAAGCGCAGGGGCCTGTGTGGGGAGATTGCCGCTGGTCCCGGAAGCGCCCTGCTGGGAGATTTTTATCTCAGGAAGTCAGCTCTAGCATTTGTGAAACTTGAGCCATAAGGGCCCACCTGAAGATCTACATTTCAATAGGGTCATTTACCTGGCTTCATCTCTGGATAGGTTTTGGCGGACTTCTATCTATAAAATAAGCTAGGAGAAAGGAGAAAGGGCTTTGTGACCATTTTGGCTCCTCTTTGCTCTCTCCTTCTCTTCTCTACCTCTCCGTTATCCTCTCTGTTAGGCCTTAGCATATGTGGCAGCCATCTTGGCCTAGGATTCTAAATCTACATGTGGCCAGGTCCAGCTAGGAACCAAAGTCTGGGGTTTTCCTGTTACTGGATTGTATACCAGAACCTGTGAGAGAAAAGCCTTTTAAAACTGTGCTGAACTCCTGAGTTTTCATCCATTCCCTGCATGCTTCAGAGGTAGAAGGGAATTCGTTCCCTGATATCGTTGGGGGAACCCAGCACCTCCCTAGCACTTGGGGAGGAGGACCCACAGTTGAGACTGAAAGAGTTAGATAATGTGAGGCCTTCATATTTGATGCCGGGGATCTGGGAAGGTTAAAATCTGAAAGTCAAGGGTGTTGGGGGAGGTGGAAGGCCAGGCAGGGAGAAGTATAAACCCAAACGACAGATTGAGGGTTTTGCAAAGAGGTGCAGATAAGTGAAAATGAGAATCAAGCCCTGAAATCTTCTGGGGGTGCTCATCTTGTCCAGGAAGGAGGTGGCCAATGATTCTGGAAGTGGCAGGGAGAGAGGGTTGCCATTGAGGAAGTCTAGAAATTGCCTTGAGGCAGAAATTGCCTTGCTCCTGTAGAAGGGTTGCTGAGAACAGCAAACACAAACTCCCCAAAGGATGCTATGTGCCAGATTCTGGCCCTCTCAGAACCAGCAGAGACATCTGTTTGTAGGATCCCCTTGAGTGGCCAGGGGACAGGCCTTGTGGAGATAAGCTCACAGACCTTATGGCCTGGCAAGACAGAACCTTGACTGGCCATATCGTATCCTTTCTAATTATAGGTGCAGCTGAGTCTAGAAGTCAAACCTGTGCAGTGTCTTCACACTGGGTGAATTGAATTTCTCCAGCATGCAGGGCATAAAAAACACCATGGAATTGCTAGATGGATTCAGGGACAGGGTTCTTTTGGGGAAAGATGTCAGGAAATAGTGTGTAGAGAATATTGACTAAAGATGGACTGAAGTGTTTGATAGGATAAAGAACAGACAATAAAATCTTTTTTTAAGTATTTGTTTATTTTTATTTATTTATTTATTTTTTGCTTTTTTGGGTCACACCCGGAGATGCTCAGGGGTTACTCCTGGCTCTGCACTCAGGAATTACTCCTGGCAGTGCTCGGGGGACCATATGGGATGCCGGGGATCGAACCCAGGCCGGCATAGGCTGGCTGCGTGCAAGGCAAAGCGCTCTACCCGCTGGGCTATCGCTCCTAGCCCCTGTTTATTTTTTAAATTTTAATATATCACTGTGAGATAGACAATTACAAAGCTGTTCATGATTACATTTCAGTCATACAGTGTTCCAGCACCCATCCCTCCACCAGTGCACATTTACCAGCACCAATGTCCCCAGTTCCCCCCCCCACACCTGCCTCTATGGTGGTGCTTTCTCTCTCTCTCTCTCTCTCTCTCTCTCTCTCTCTCTTCTTTTCCACATTGTGGTTTACAATACATACACTGAGGTTATCATACATATCCCTTTACCTATTTTTAATACTCAGTTCTAGTCAGACAATAAAATCTTAATAATGGGATAAAATTTTAAAAGGTGGTTCCAAGCAGCTGGAAATCTTGCTGGAGTAAAAATTGAACGGGGGGAGGTGGGGTTATAAGAGCATAGGATAAGAGACTATAAGCCAGAGGAAACTATGGTCAAAGGACATGTTAAGTTAAAGTTAAAAATTCGGTCCTGAGGTGACAGTGTTGTGTGACTGACTGAAGGGTGAGAAAACAAAGTATTTGCAGTCAAGAAACTCAAGGGAAGAAAGAATAAATCACTTAACAACATTTATACAACTAGTGTCCTGGAGACATAGGATTTGTATAAGCAACTTAGCACTCAAGACAATATGGCAGACTTTTATGAGGGGAGGTAATCCAGCAGGTGTAAGCATCATTGCAACAGAATTTTGCAGCATGCAATGGATAGGGTCTCTTCTCTAAATCATCAGGGCAAGTGAGAATTTAAATTCGAGGAGGTAGGTGGTGGGGAGCAGTGGATGGAGGAGATATGAAGACGAACATCAGGGATAAAGAGCCTAACCCAGGATTACTGCTAAGGGCAAGTCAACATGATGGGACACCCCAGCGGGCAGTGAGGAACCTGGCTGACTGGGCATCGCTAATGATCTTGATGTAGGTGGGCCTCCCGGGTGCCTCTGTGTGTGTGTGTGTGTGTGTGTGTGTGTGTGTGTGTGTGAGCAGAAAGGAGAGAGAGATGGTCACTTTCTCCCCAGAGCGCCTCTGCAGCCTGGGACACGCTGGGCAGGCTAAGGACTGATAAAAGGCAAGTCAGTACTAGGTCTTACCCAGGGTTTCCTGAGGGTTCTTGTCTTCCTTGCAGAAAAGAATTTTCAGGAGTAGATGAGTGTGGGGAACGCTTCAGAGGTGCCCTGCACAAAATCCGGGAGCAGGGTCAAGGATCCCTTCTGTCACAGGGGATTAGCGGCCGGCGGAAGGAGAAAACGCAAGAATCTGGTGAAGTTTCAAAATGGTTTACTTAACACAGGTTCTGGCATACAAATCAGCAATAGGAGAAATCCTGAACTTAGGGTTCCTGGCTGAGCTGTGGTCACGTGTAGGCCAAGATGGCTGCCACCATGTGTTAAGGCCCTGCAGAGAGGAGACAGCTAAGAAGCGCCAGCAGAAAGGGGGGAAAAGGAGAGAGCCCCAGAAAGGAAATAAATTAGGTTTTTATAACCCTGCAACCCAGACCTCCCCACTTTAATGGAAAACCATCAGGGTCAAATTCCTCAGGTAATTTCTTCCAGGACCTCACCTGGCCCTTTGAGATGTTAATGTTGCCAAGCCAAAATCTGCCTTGGAAGTGACCCTGCAGGGTAGAGTGGGAGGAGAGGCATCTGAGATGAACTGTATCTCAGAATACAAAGGCATGCATCTAGCCTGGAGTTGCCTCCTGCAGGCCACTTTGTAGATCGGAGGAGGACAGTTTGAATGTGGCAGCTCATCTGACCATGTATTCTATACTGGTTGGTACAAATATTCTCTTGTGCTTCAATCATCATGAGGACTAGCTAGGTCATACCAGTATATTTGCCTGGCCATGTTGGATCTCTAAGTAATTAGACCAGAGAGAAATGCTGTTTGCCTCCAAGCAAGCAAGCTAATGTACAGAGTAACCATGAAGTAAAGAGACTCTTGTGAAGGCTTGGAGAAATATTTAACTGGCTATAGAATATTCTTTGGTATAGATGCATGCCTTTCAGCTTCTGGGGAAAGGGAAGGCTTTGTTTTGATCATGACAAGGCAGAAAGGCAGGATAAAAATGACAATGATAATTGGGAAAGGGTTGTGACTAGACTCGGATGATACTGTATGAATCAAAAATTTGGTAAGGACTGAAAAGTTGCTCAAGATGTAACTCACAGAGTATATTATGGATTTTCAATGAAACATAATTGTTCTCTCTAGAGTCATCCAGTCTTGATTTTTATTGATAAGTTTGGTCCTATTAGGGTTCATTATTTATACAAGTGTGGAAAATTATAAGTGACTACATGGCCTGTTAGTTTAATTAAATTATTATTTCAATTTACTTTCAGGGGATCCACTCCTGGGGTTTATCAGGGGTCACACCTGACTCTGTACTGAGGGGCTACCTAGATTGCTCAGGAGACCATATGCTGTAATGGGAGCAAACCGGGATTGAGACATGCAAGGCAAGTCCCTTACCCTTTGTGCTATTTCTCCAGTCCCCATAGAACATTAAAAAATATGGGATTCCACTCTAGCCATGCTGAGGGAGCTAGCACTACTCTTTCCATGGCTGCATGGGTCAGTGATCTCAGGTCTGTACTCAGGGGTATGGGACCGGGGCCATGCAGGACTGAATTGAACTCATATGCTGAGCATGTGCTTACTCTGCCACTTGGACTCTCACCCTGACCTCACAGCTTTATTCTTTTTATTTGCTTTTTCCATAACTTTCCATAAGGAATTTCAGATTTCTTCCGGAAGCCTCTCAAGACTGGAAGAACATGTCAAGGATTCAGGTATTTCCTGACCTACATATTTGAGTGAATTCCTCTCTACTTGATCTCCCACTGTCCATAGTTTCCTGGGCTTGGCAGGAAGCAGTCTTCCCTTTACATGAAGGCTGAACCGAGAGCCAGATACTAGCCTATTTACTCCAAGGGATTTGGTAAACATTGGCTCCATAGTACAAATCTTAGTTCCTTGAAACTGATTATCATTGCTTCTTTGCACTTTAAAATATGACACTCTCATCAAAGTCATGCCAAAATAATGCTTCCAATTCCAATGAACTGTTATAAGAACAGATTTGTATTGAATTACAGTACTGTGAAACTAATAGTCAAAGTTTCTAAATTCTGGGGGGTATCAGGCAGAAAGGAAAAATAGAAATGCCTCCATTTAGTTGATACAGTTTATCAAATTACTGGAAGTTGTAGATAGCATAAAAGAAAAGGAACCAATTCATACCGATTAGAATGGTTCTTCCACTAACACACATGCACACACAGAGGAAATGTGGAAATGTTCCAGAATGTGGAAAATTGTAAACTTTTCACATTGTTGGTAAAATCTAAATGGTTCAGCTGCTTTGAAAAATAATATGATAGTAACTCAAAAATTAAAAACTGGAATACCATATGATTTACTAATATTTATTTTGGCCATATACCCAGAAGACTTGAAGTCATGGTCTCAAATAGGTATTTATACACTTGCTTATTGCAGCATTATTCATGGTAGCTGAGACATTAAAGTTCTCAAGTGTCCATAGATGGGTGAATGGAGAAGCAGACTGTGATCTAACGGGATACTAATCATTTAAAATTTAATCGGAAAGAAATTCTGACATATGCTTTTAGCATGGATAGCGCTTAGAACACTATTCTAACTGGAATAACCAGTCCAATAATAGGGCAATTCTTTTGCAAGGAATGTAGTGGAGCACAAGAGCAAATGTGTGAGATCCTGAGTTTGATCATGGCACTCTACTCTCTCTCTCTCTCTCTCACTCTCTCTCTCTCTCTCTCACACACACACACACTTTTGATTGGGGTTATATGAGATACCTTACACAATTTAAGGCTGAAAGTTAATATTTGAGAGACTAATTATCAGAATTTAGTGACCATAAATTATCTGTTGTAGATATTTAAAAGTCTTAAAGTGTAGTGTCATACAAATGGGTGGTTATAGTTGTGGAAAATACTAATATTTGGTGCTACTATACTCTATGTTTAAGATGGGTAAATTTACATGTATCTCAACACAATAAAAAAATTGAAAAGAGGGAAAGAGATTCCTTATATCAGGAAAACGTTAACCTCATAAGTTTGCCAAATGAAGCATAAACATCATTTATCAGTTCTTAAACCTCATATATGAACCTTTGTTCCTATGATTTGAAGTTATCAATTTCCACATCTCCAGAATTAGAGTAAAAAATCTATCTATGGTTCTTTCAGCCTCAAAATGGGTCAAGTTAAAGATCTAATCTCAGAACTCATTTATTAAAGAAATTTATGTTTGGTGCTCTAATATCTTACATAATTATAAAATAAAGATTTCATAATTTTCTTATATCTCAAAAAATATATGAATTAACCTTTTAGTCATCTTAAGATCTGATGAATACAATCTAGAAAGAATATATATCTACTATGCGTGGTGTTTCCCATACATAAAATACAGGAAATTTGTGGTAATTTATAAATTAAATGTTAAATAAAACTGATTCTTTGAACCCCAGGAGAATAGAGATAGTAATTCATTTTTTTCTCAAAAAATTCCGCTCCCAACTGCAAAGGTGGATGCAAATGCCTTTTTTGTTTTTAAAGTTGATTATTTACAATCCTGTATATAGTCATTGGTTACCTTGCTAATGATAAAGTATATTTTTTAAGAGAGAATGTCAATTAAAAAATCTTCTACCTTAGACCGTATTCTTCGATGGGCAGAACCCCAGAAAGCTTACCACCACACCATACTGGTTGTACTCCTCAGGGCCGGCTACATACAGCATTAGAACTGGAGCTGGTTAAAAATGAATATGAGGTGCGGCTGACAACAGGAAATACTTGTCACTTGTCACCCCCCCCTGTTGTTTATGATTTACTTCAGAGCAGGCACCAGTAACGTCTCCCATTCGTTGAGATTCAAGTTTATTATTGTGTTTTTAGCAAAGAATACACCCTGATGGTTCCAGAAACTCAACTGTAACTCTGGCTCAGGTAGTGAACCTCACTGTATCATTATCTTTACATTGTTCATCGATTTGCTCAGTGGAGCTAGTAACATCTCCATTAGTCCTGTCACAAGCAAGTGTAACCCAAGGGCATCTGCTTGCTACAGGGACTAGGACGAGACAGAAACCATTCTTCAGGTCATGGAACTGAGGTCCATAGTATTTTTAGTTTTTGCTTACTTTCAGTGAAAATAAGAAGCACAGATAGCTTGTCAGGCTTTACCGTGTGCAATTAAACTATAAGAAAAAAAATCTCAGTAAGTAAGTAAAGTATATAATATAAATATATATATACACACATATAATAATGTATATATATGTACCCCTAAGTAACTCACTTACCTCAGGGACTGGGTGGCCCTACAGAAAGCAGGATGAGAATGCTATTTGGAATACTCCCAGAGAGGAGGTGAAAACTACTCTTGGAATATCATGCCTCTCACTCAAGTGAGAGAAGAATCGGGCTCTGACCTCCGTCGCTATTCCAGAATCGGGACTGTCACCGTTTGCCAAGGCATCGAAAATCAGACGATCAGATGGGCTGGACATGTAATGCGATTTAGGGCAACCACTGGACTGACCCGTTACAGACTGGATCCCATGGGATGTACCAAGATCACGTGGCAGAACACCTACAAATCGTTAGGCTTGCTTATCTCAATTTCTGAAGGAACGGTTGGGCTCTTGCCTTCCACCGCACCTTCGTGCCATTTCTAGGCTACAATGTAGTAGGGTCCAATAAAATCTTACTGGCGCCCTTTGAACACGAAATGGATGAATAACAGGATTCAAGTGATCAAGTGATCAAGTGATGTATGTGTGTGTGTGTGTGTGTGTATACTTGACCAAAGTTAACAACTTTTTGGTGTCTTTACTTTAGTTTCTGTACTTTGGGCACATCTAAGAATTTCTTCCTAGTGTGCACTTATAGGTCCTTTGCCTAGCTAATGGTGTGACCATTATACTGATTTTTTTACTTTAAGAACAATCTTTCTTAAAATGCTCCACAGAGCCTCCAAGTTTGTAGCCACTATCAGCTGGCATAAATGTCCTTTTAAATTATCAAGAACAACACCTAGACAAATACTTCCCTTTTCGACCCCAAAACACTTTCTAAGAAACTTAGCAAAAGTAGGTTTAATTTTGCTCAGTTATTTCTTACTCTGTGGCCCCACACCCGTATCCTGTGCCCACATCTTAGTTCTCAAGGCGGCTGGGCAAACTCTAACCTATCCCATGTATTTCAGCATATCAAGTAAACCTTATTATCTTTTGCATCTCTCTTTGCTTAAGCTAGTATAGTTCTCTTTAGGTTTTCAGGGTTCTCTGAGAAATTTAAATTTCTACGGGACTAGGAATCTCCTGGATTTGATTTGAGGAAAGACGGGTAGTCAAAAATGTTAAAATACTTAGCTCTTTTAAAGCAGGAAGCCTTGGTTCTCTTAGAAAGAACCCAATAAAGATGAACAATGAAGAAGAGCAGTTATTCTGATAAGACACAGGATCTTGGTTTTCAGATTATAAGATGAAAGAAGCCTTATGCTATACTTTTTTAAATTGAGAGTATTGTGTAGAACAATAGTCCAACAAAACACCATCAACATTTTAAAGAGAGGGAAAAACAAAGCACTACTTTTATTAGAATTGTGTACTGATATTAGAATCTTGTTTGGTTTTAAAATTGTTTTGACAGGCCGTAAGCTTGGTGCTCAGGTGATCCCGAGGAGTGAGAGGAACGTTCTGGTGATACTTGGTGATACTTGAGTTGGTTATATTATTGCTCAAGCGGGCACCAGTAACATTTCATTTGACCCTATCACATGCCAGTGGCAATGGCATCTGGTTGCTTCAGAATGAAGAGCCTCAATCAAACTATTTGAGGGTCTTGGCTGAAAGTCTTAGTCAGCCAGCATTTGTGGTGGGCAGCATCTTGTAGGTGGGCAACCAAGTGATCTTTTGATAGGATCAGTTAATGTAAGAAAAGCTCTGAGTCCAGCGGTGCATCTCCAAAATTGCGGCTTACATGTCAAAGCCCATATGATTTAGATGCCTTGGAGAAACAAGACATACCTGAAAGCTCTGGGTTGGCGATGGAGATAAGAACTTTGGATTCCTTCTCTCACTTGAAGTAAGACGTGATATTCAAACCAGTAGCTCTTTTTGATTACTCTCTGGGGGGAGACCCAAACATTATTCTAATCCTGCTTTTGTAGGGCCTAGGATCTCTGAGGTGCCATATTCATCACAGGGAGAATGGTAGATCGAAGAGATGTGCCAAGGCAGAGTTTTTTGTTCTTTTAGCTATTTCTTCGATGTTCTTGAAGGGCATTCCATGCCTCTCTTCCTCTATGCACAGCTCAGGTTTAGGTCATTCATCGTATTTGACTTCTTGGCCTAG
>JAJIBD010030798.1:0-93162 GCA_021461705.1 Cryptotis parvus
ACAAAGCAAGTGCTGAACACAATATTTACCCTTTTTGTCTTTTGTCACAAAAGCAAAATTCCTCTCAGGATTTCTTCTGATTAGCGAATGTGATACTAATGTAGGTCTCTCATACAGGCAAAGTGGTGTTAAGCAAGCATTCAAACACCAGGAAATACCTGTATTATTTATAGCTCACATCCTCTCACCAACTGGAATGCAAACTTGGTGAGGTAGGAGTTTGGTTTATTCATTATTTCACTGAATAGAATCTACTGACTTCTTGGGCAGAAGTGGGGCAGGATTGTAAGGGGGGGAGGTCATTAAAATATTTATAGAAGTCAAGGAGATAGTGCAAAGAGTTTGAGGCTTGGCATTCTTGAGACCATGGTTCTTATTCCTGGCATTGCATAGTCCTTTGAGCACCACAGAGATTGGCCCTAGTGGTCCTTTACATCACTGGCCCAAGCATTAAACTATCTGGTATGCATAGCCAGGTTTAATATTGCAGAGCGGCACCAGGATCCCATATACTATGCTTTGGAGGCCCCATCCCCCAAGTCTTTTCTGTAGATTCCAAAAGCGGGTAATTTAAAAAAAAGAAACTTCTTATGCCAACATACTATAGATTCACAGGGAATAAATAATACAGATGATAGATGCACAGCAAAACATATGGTGAAGTCCAAAGGTAGTTCATCGACTTTCTTCAGTGGCTACAGCTCACATATTATAAGACCAATAATAGAAATCAGGTATTGCTACAAAACAGAAAAGTAGCTCAGTGGAGGAATGCTTGCCTTGCATGTATGAGTGCTGGGTGTAATTCCAAACACTGTGAGTGTATGTGTGGTTTTATGTCATTCTTATAAGATGTGCAGACTTGTGAGTTGACCTTGCAATCAGAAAATAGAATCATCTCATTACCACAAATATCATCTTTGGCTTCCTCTTGATAATTGCACCCCCTAAACTATTACCATTAATACACCTAGGAAACAATCTTTTCACCCTCTAAATATAGTGTCAAGAATGTTGCACAAATGAAATTAATGAGTATATAAAGATATGTTGAAGTCAATCCACATATGAAAAAAATCATTCTGTATCTCTTTCCCTTTCCCTCTGATTTACTTCACTCAACATGATGTCCCCTAGTTCCATCCATATCATGGCAAATTGCATGATTTTGTAATTTTGTAGAGCTGCATAGTATTCCATTGTGTACATATACCACTACTTCTTAATTCGTTCATCCATAGTTGGGCGTTTGGGTTGTTTCCATAACTTGTCTTTTGAACTAAGTGCTGCAATGAACATTGGCCTATATATCCTTTCAAATTAATGTTTTTCTGTTGTGGGGATATAAATTCAATTTACTAAGAATGTCATACTTAAGAATTACTCATAGAATCAGACCTAGTCAGACAATTTTAAGGGACTACTTTATAGACACTATAAAGTTTATCAGTCTATAAAATAGATTTTATAGAGCTGATTCATAAACCCTTTTGGGAATACATGATTTATAGGGTTCTCAGTCTCACAGGTGAACATAGAAGGTCACTTTGGGAAGATTCAGCATATTTGTGGTACTACCCTAAGAGAGAGAATAACACAAATCTATATTTATTGGTGCTGAAAGCTGATGTGAATTTTGGCAAAAACCTTTTTCTAAGAGGCTTTTAGAATTTTAATCTGCCATTCTTTATCAAAAGTTTCAACAAGGAAAACTGTTAAAGGTCTTCTGTGGTCAATTGTCATTGTTGCTACACTTATGAAAAAAAAGCCAGCTCTAAAGGGATTGGGCATTTTTTTTTTTTGCAAAATGGAATAATCTTACTTTGATTATCTGATCAAAAGTTGGGGTGAGTGTAAATATGTTATGCTCTAATATAAAGCTGCAACACACTCTGTGGGTTATAAGGTCATCTTGTTCATGGTATTTACTCTTTATAACCTACTATTCTTTACTTCTTTATAAACTGCATGCTTTTGTAACCTCTGTGTAATTGAATTGGACCATGAAATCTTTCACGCTTTTGTCAAATTTTGCCAAATTAAAATTTTTATTTTATTTAAGTGTCTGCACATCTTCAAATAAAGTTTCCAAACTTGAGACTGGAGAAACCTAACTTGGTAGAAGTAGGTAGATGGTAGAAACCTAACTTGGATAAGTAACAGTTAGTAAACACAAAACATCAAAATTGCATGGACCAATCCCCCACTTACATTGCTCAGTACTTTCTCACAGCTCTCCCATACTTTAAAATTCTTTTGCCTTTTGTTTTATTGGTGTTTAATATAGTCAATCTACTCTATTTCCATCATTTGTCCCCAATCAGAATAGGCTTACATAAAGTCCTAAGTAAAGTGAAGAAAAGAGTTCTTCTAATCTCTGCCTGGTGTATGTTTTTGTGATATGTCCAATCTATGTCCAGCTCACTTTCTGAGGGTGTTTTTTTTTCCCCAATTGTGGTTATTGTAGTTATCAGTTCTAAAATTTCCATGTGGATTTTATATCTTATATTTATTTGCTGGGACTCTATTTTTTTTCCCCAGAATGCTTGTCAAGTGCTTATTAAAGCATTCTTATGATAAAATCTTAAATTGTCAGATAACTCTAATATCTTTCTATGTGGAATTATTTTACTTTCTTTGATAGAGATTATCAAATGTATTTAGTTGTGACATAAATTAGTTCTCTTTTTGTAAATTTGGTTTAGAGATCTTGGTCTTTGGAAGGATAAGTGATTTATATAAATGGAAACCTAGAGATTTTGTTTATTATAAATGCTTATGTTAAAGACAATAAAAACTCTGAAATAAACAACTAAACTTTTTACTTTAAGGAACTATAAGAAGAAAGCAAACAAGCTCAATTCTAGCAGAAGGAAATAATAGATTATAGCAGATATTAATTTTAAAAGAGAGCATGTAAAAACAATAAAGAAAATTCACACAAAAAGAGTTAATTCTTTAAAAATATCAGTAAAACTAACAATCCTTTACAAAGATGATAAGAAAAAAGACTCAAATGATCAGTGGGAATATTATCTCTGTTGAAGAAATAAAGGGGCTATAAGAGAGTATGATGAGCAATTGTATGCTAAAATATTGTGTAACCTGTGCCAAGGAGTGTGGCCCCAAACCACTCCTCCTACCCTCAAAATACTGAGTAATATAGATAAAATGGACACATTCCTATGAAAGAGGAAATAGGGGCCTTAGCACAGAAAGTAAGGTGCTTGCCTTGCACACTGCTGATTTTTGCTTTGATTTCCACCTCTATACATGTTCCCCAAGCACTTCCAGAAATGATCTCTGAACAGACAGCAAAGAATAAGCCCTGAGCAGAGCAGACTATAGCCCTAAAATCAAGAGGCAAAAAAAAAAAAAAAGAAAAATATATTAAAAGGGGGAAAAGACTCATGCAAAAATTATCAACAAAATATATACAGAACTGGGGAGATGAGTCAACAGGTAGAGAGTGTATATTATATATACAACATGAACCCGGGGCAGTGTTAGTGTGAACCTGAAACAGAAAGATATACTAGCACACTGAGTTTGTCAGTATCACATATTAAATGATTATATACCATGACCAAATGAGATTTATTCTTTAAATTCTTAGTTTGATATGCAACAATTAAAATAATATACCCTATTTCTACCCTGTTCTATCATTTTGACCCCAATCAGAATAGCTTTGAATAACACCAAATAGTAGTCTTTAATAACACTAACAGGATGAATATCGCCCAATTTTAGTATATGTGCTGCCGGCGAGGCATGGCGGGTTCTAGCCCTGGCCCACCACCCGGCAGAGCCTCACAACAAGCCAGACCACTGCTCCTCACCCACGGGCGCCGCCATTTTCCACTTCTGGACTTCCCTCTCGTCAGAACTCCACCCAGCAGACCAGCCCATCACAGCCCGGATCACCGACACCCACCCTGCCACCGCTTTTTCTCAATCCGCCCAGGTATGCTGGTCCAGAGACTCTCACACATGGGGCAGAGCTGTTCCTTGCTCTCCCTGTGCAAAAGCCATTCATGAGGCAGTCGGGAGGCATGGCGGGTTCTAGCCCTGGCCCACCACCTCGGCAGAGCCTCACAGCAAGCCAGACCACAGCCCCCTCACTCCACGGGCGCCGCAGTTTTCCACATTTGGACTTCCCTCTCTTCAGAACTCCACCCAGCAGACCAGCCCATCATAGCCCGGCCTGCGGCTGCTTGGCGGCCGTGCAGTTCATCAATAAATGCTTTATTTGGAGGTGTTTAAAAGAGTTTGCCTCCCACCGGCAAGCCTGGCAAGCTTCTCATGTTGTATTTGATATGCCAAATTCCAGTAACAATTATATTGGGTCATTCCCATGACCTAATATAATGGTTTGAGGCTCTTTATGTTCCTGTAGCAAGCTGATGTTTCTGGCTCTACTGGCATGAGACAGGACATATGGAGATATTACTGGTGCCCGCTCTAGCAAATAGATGATCAACGGAAGATCGTGGATCGTGAACAGGATGAAGGGAAGCCCCTCATGAATGTATTCACTGATACAGCAAAAGTATGTGATAAAATTACACACCCTTTCATGCTAACAAACATCCAATAGGAGTAAACCCTGAGCATAGTTGGTTGTGGCCTAAAGACCAACAACTTTTAGAAAAGCTTTTTAAATTTATTGTCCTGTGGCTTCTCCTTTTCTGATGGACCCACCCTACTCTGGATGGAGCCTCTTTTCTGCATGTAGGAGGTGGCACTTCATCTCCAAAGCTCAGGATTTGCATCTCCTTTGTCATGCCTTTTGTCCACTTTAAGGCCAGGCAACTTCTTAGTTTTAATTATTTCCCCAAAAACTCATATTAAGCCCCTCTCAATAGGGCTTCTGTAACACTTTCATCAGTCCTAACCTTCCCCAGTGATAGAGTGGGTAGAGAGGACAGTGGTGACTCTCTAAGCTGCCACATCTCTTATCTCTATTCCTCAGAAGTCACCCACAAGAAAAGGGGAACAGAGAAGAGCTGACCCACTCATCCCTTTAAGAGGTGGACATCTCAGGGTGATTGCTTTCTTGGTAACAGATGCTGAAACTGCTTCCAGTTCTTGAGTGTTGGGTGACACGCCCAACTGAGACTTCAGGCTCTCACTGCACTTAGATTATGTGAAGAGCTGCTTCCTGCCTTTAGGAAAGCTTCGAAGCAGACAATGCAAGCTTAGGCAGAATTGAATTGATTTCATAATTTTATACAGCATGAATGTTTTTATCATGAATATTATGAATCTTGCTTGCCCCCAGTTCTATACTCATCCTGCTCCCATGGGTCCCCCGTGAGGGACTTTACATGTAGATATTCCAAGAGTACCTTGGCTATGTTAGATCAACCATAATGTAATCAATTCTCCTAGTTCAAGGAGACATGCCAGTGTGCTTCCAGGCAAACTGACATGCTCTCTGTTTCTAAAGGCAATGCCAAAGTGAATTATTCTGATGGATTTTTGTACCTAGTGGGATCTAGAGTCTGGAATCAGCTGGCTATATTCATGGTAAGTATCAATGTAATTCTCCACAAATTATATTCTGAACTGCTTTCTGGTTCAGAGATCCAGCCCTCCCCCACTCTGCTGGGAGATTTTTTTTTTTTACTTACAAGGACAAATATCTTTATTCCAGCACAAGATCCAACAGAATTCTCTTGGACATGAGTTACTTAAACTTGACAATCATGAGACCTTTCATTTACAAAATGAAAATAGTATTGACGATTTCTGCTTTACAGATAACAAAATAATTATCACTCCTGTACTGGGCACTGTGTTAAGTACGCATCTGCTCAACATAGTTCAGGGTTAAGCAACCCCCTAACTTTTTATCATTAGAAATCACATCAGCATAATAGGGGAAAGAGGTCATCCAACTCATTGGAGAGTCTCTCTAGGAATTGCTTCTGTAAACATCACATTGCTCAAAGCATGCATAAGACATCCAAACAGATTTTTCTCTTTAAAAATAAATGTAATGCAGAAATAAATGTCTCAGTGCATTTAAACTTGGCCTTCCTTATATCAAAGTTATTCCTTCATGTGTAATAAACAATTTTTACCCTCAGGGAATTTGCTTTATTTTATTTATCTATCTATCTATCTATCTATTTATTTTTTTTTATTTTATTTTTTATTTATTTGTTTATTTATTTTGCAGATTTAAAAGGCTTTACTTATCATAGGTTCAGGCATACAAATCCACAATAGGAAAAACCCTGTGCTTAGGATTCTTTTTTTTTTAATTTTTTATTTTTACAATTACAAAGATATTTGGGTTTTTGGTCATACAGTATTCCAGCACCCGTCCCGCCACCAGTGCCCATCTCCCACCACCAGTGCCCATCTCCCACCACCAACGTCCCCGGTTCCCTCCCCTCCCCCAGCAATGCTCCATGGCAGGTTCCTTATTTCTTTCCCTTTCTCTCTCTTTCTCTTTTCCTTCCCCTCCAGACTATGGATTACAGAACATACATTAAAGGGTTGTCATGTGTATCTTTTTGCCTCTATTTAATGCTCAGTTCTAGGTTGGCAATAGTACCCTCGACAATTGTTAGCACCCTGTTCCATTTTCTGTCTTACCTAGCCTCTGAATCCCACACGTTTGTGATAATTTCCACCTTTGACAAGACCTCCTGATATATGTTTCACTTGACCTTGGATATTGGTATCATAATATGTACATATATATTTATGTTATGCAGATAAATGCAGTCATTCTGTATCTGTCTCTCTCCTTCTGGCTAATTTCGCTCAACATAATCTTCTCCATGTCCATCCATTTGTAGGCAAACTTTATAACTTCATTTATCCTAATAGCTGCATAGTATTCCATTGTGTAGATGTACCAAAGCTTCTTTATCCAGTCATCGATTTTCGGGCACTCTGGTTGCTTCCAGATTCTGGCTATTGTGAATAATGCTGCTATGAACATAAAAGTAGGGATGGTTTTTCCGCTGCGTATTTTTGGTTTCCCAGAGTAGATTCCCAGGAGTGGTATGGCTGGGTCAAATGGGAGTTCAATTTCTAGTCTTTGGAGGAATGTCCATATTGTTTTCCAGAAAGGCTGTACCAGCCGGCATTCCCACCAACAATGGATGAGTGTCCCCTTTTCCCCACATCCACGCCAGCACTTGTTGTTCTTGCTCTTTTGAATATGTGCCAGTCTCTGTGGTGTAAAGTGGTATCTCATTGTTGTTTTGATTTGCATCTCTCTGATGATTATTGATGATGAGCATTATTTCATATGTTTTTTGGCCATTCGAACTTCTTCCTTGCTGAAGTTTCTGTTCATTTCTTCTCCCCATTTTTTGATGGGGTTGTTTGTTTTCTTCTTGTAAAGTTCTACCAGTGCCTGATATATCCTGGATATTAACCCCTTATCAAATGGGTATTGGGTGAATATTCTTTCCCATTCTGTGGACTGCTTTTGTATCTTAGTCACTGTTTCTTTTGAGGTGCAGAAGCTTTTTAGTCTCATGTAGTCCCATATGTTTATCTTTTCTTCTAGTTGCTTTGTTAGTGATGTTTCACCTTTGAAGATGCCTTTAGCTTCAATGTCGTGGAGGGTTTTTCCTATATTTTCTTCAATGTACTTTATGGATTCAAGTCTGATATTGAGATCTTTAATCCATTTTGATCTGATTTTTGTGCATGGTGTTAGACACAGGTCCAAATTCATTTTTTTTACATGTCGCTGCCCAGTTTTCCCAACACCACTTGTTGAAGAGGCTTTCCTTACTCCATTTTAGACTCATTGCACCTTTATCAAAGATTACATGATCATGTGTTTGAGGTTGGGTGTCAGGATACTCAATTCTATTCCATAGGTCCACAGGTCTGTTTTTATTCCAATACCATGCTGTTTTAATTACTACTGCCTTGTAATACAGTTTGAAGTTGGGAAAGGTGATGCCTCCCATCTTCTTTTTCCCGAAGATTGCTTTAGCTATCCTTGGGGGTTTATTGTTCCATACAAATTTCAGGAGTGTTTGGTCAATTTCTTTGAAGAATGTCATGGGTATCCTCATAGGGACTGCATTGAATCTGTACAGAGCTCTAGAGAGTATTACCATTTTAACAATGTTGATTCTCCCCATCCATGAGCAGGGAATTTGTTTCCATTTCCTTGTGTCCTCTTTATCTCTTGGAGCAGTGTCTTGTAGTTTTCTTTTGTACAGGTCCTTTACACACTTGGGTAAGTTGATTCCTAGGTATTTGATTTTCTGTGGCACAATTGTGAATGGAATAGTTTCCTTAATATCCCTTTCTTCTCTTTCGTTATTTGTATATAGGAAAGCCACTGACTTTTTGGGTGTTAATTTTGTATCCTGCCACTCTACTATATGCGCTCTATTGTTTCTAGGAGTTTTTTGGTAGAGAGTTTAGGGTTCTCGAGGTATAATATCATGTCATCTGCAAATAATGATAGCTTGACTTCTTCCTTGCCTATCTGGATGCCCTTGATGTCCTTTTTCTTCTCTGATTGCTATGGCACGTACTTCCAGTACTATATTGAATAAAAGAGGTGAGAGTGGGCAACCTTGTCTTGTCCCTGATATCAGGGGAAGGCTTTCAACTTTTCCCCCATTGAGAATGATGCTCGCTGTGGGCTTTTGGTAGATGGCTGTAACTATCTTGAGGAAAGTCCCTTCAATTCCCATTTTCTGGAGGGTTTTAATCATGAACAGGTGCTGGATCTTGTCAAATGCTTTCTCTGGCGTCTATTTATAGGATAATATGGTTTTTATTTTTTCTTTTATTGATATGATGTATTATGTTGATTGACTTGCGGATGTTGAACCATCCTTGCATTCCCAGGATGAATCCTACTTGGTCATGATGTATAATCTTCTTGATGAGTCTTTGGATTCTGTTTGCTAGTATTTTGTTGAAGATCTTAGCATCCGTGTTCATCAGGGATATTGGTCTGCAGTTTTCTTTCTTTGTGTTGTCTCTCCCTGCTTTGGGTATCAGGGTGATATTTGCCTCGTAAAAGCTGTTTGGGAGTGTTTCTGTTTCTTCTATTTCCTGGAAGAGTTTGAACAGGACTGGCAGTAGGTCCTCCTTAAAGGTTTGGTAGAGTTCACTAGGGAATCCGTCTGGACCTGGGCTTTTGTGTTTGGGAAGACTTTTAATTACTGTTTCTATTTCCTCAATGGTGATAGGCTTATTCAGGTATTGGAGGTCTTCTTGTTTCAGCCGTGGGAGGTTATAGGACTTCAGGAATTGATCCATTTCTTCTAGATTCTCATGTTTCACGGCATACAGGCTCTCAAAGTAATCTCTGATGATCTTTTGGATTTCTGTGGTTTCTGTTGTGATGTCACCGCTTTTTATTTCTGATTCTGTTTATTTGGGTTCTCTCTTTCCCTGTCCTTACAAGTCTTGCCAATGGTTTGTCAATCTTGTTTATTTTTTCAAAAAAAACCAGCTCTTGGTTTCATTAATCTTTTTGGATTTTTTTTTTTTTGGTTTCCAACTCATTGATTTCCTCTCTAAGTTTTATTATTTCCTTTTTCTGCCTGGGTTGGGCTCCTTTTGTTGGTCTTTTTCTAATGTCTTCAGCTGTGTAGTCAGGTTATTTATGTGGGCCCTTTCTTGTTTCCTGATGAATGCTTGCAGAGCTATAAACTTCCCTCTTGACACAGCTTTTGCCGTGTCCCACAAGTTCTTATAGTTGGTGTCTTCATTTTCATTTGTTTCCAGAAATCTTTGGATTTCCTGTTTGATTTCTTCTATGACCCATTTGTTGTTCAGGAGTGAGCTGTTCAGTTTCCAGGTGTTTGGTTTGACTCCCTGTTTCTGTGTACGGTTAACTTCCATTTTCAGTGCATCATGGTCTGAAAAGATAGCTGACACAATTTCTATCTTTTTTATTTTATTGAGGTATGCTTTGTGGCTTAGCATGTGGTCTATCTTGGAGAATGTTCCATGTGCACTAGAGAAAAATGTGTATTCAGCTTTTTTGGCATGAAAAGCCCTGTATATATCCACTAGCTCTCTTTCTTCCATTTCTTCCTTCAGGGCCAATATTTCCTTGGTGAGTTTCAGTCTTGTTGATCTATCCATCGTTGATAGAGCAGTGTTGAAGTCTCCAACTATTATTGTGCTACTGTCAATGTCTTCTTTGAGGTCTCTTAGCAGTTGTTTTATATATTTTGCTGGCCCCTCGTTGGGTGGATATATGTTTAGTAGTGTAATTTCTTCCTGGTGTACATACCCCTTAAGTAATAAGAAATGGCCTTCGTTGTCCCTTCTAACCTTTTTCAGCCTGAAGTCTATATTATCTGATACTAATATGGCCACACCAGCCTTTTGGAGGAGTTGTTTGCATGGAGAATGGTCTTCCAACCTTTGACTTTGAGTCTGTGTTTGTTCTGATTATTCAGATGCGTTTCTTGTAGACAGCAGAATGTTGGGTTCAATTTTTTAATCCATTTTGTTACTCTGTGTCTCTTAATTGGTGCATTTAGACCATTGACATTGAGAGAGATTATTGTCATCGGATTTTGTGTCATCTTTCTGTTTGTGCTTGTTGTGCTTATGGGTTTAGTCTTATTACAGTAGACCCTTCAGTCCTTCTATTAAGGTTGGTTTTGAGTCCATGAAGTTCCTGAATTTTTGCTCATCCATGAAGTTGTGTATCTTTCCTTCATATCTGAATGTGAGTCTGGCCGGGTAAAGAATTCTTGGTGAGGCCTGCAGTTCATTGAGCCTTTTCACAATATCCTACCATTGTTTTCAGGCTCAGAGTGTTTCATCAGAGAAGTCTGCTGTAAATCTTAGAGATGTTCCTTTGTATGTGATTTCCTTCTTTGATCTTGCTGCTTTCAGTATTCTATCTCTATCTATACTTTTCGTCATTTTAATTAAGATGTGTCTTGGCGTATTCTTGTTGGGGTTTCTTTTAGCTGGTATCCTACGGGCCTCCTGGATCTTGAGGCAAGCATTCTTTAGTTCGGGAACTTCTCAGCAATGATGGCTTTGACAGTTTCTTCTTCATCCGGGTTTTCTTCTTGCCCTTCTGGGACCCCAATGATCCGTATGTTGTTTCTTCTGGCTTCATCCCGATTATCCCTTGTCTGTTCGGTAATTGTGAGTCTTTTTTCTATCTTCTGGTGTTGTGTAGAGAATCTTTGGAACTCGCTCTTCGAGATCACTAATTCTTTCTTCAGTAGCTATTATTCTGCTGTGATGGCTTTCCACTGTGTTTTTCATTTTATTTACCCTCATTTTCAATAACTGTCATTTCCATTTGCATTTTCCTCACTTCTTCTATCATGTCCTCTTGTATTTTTATTGAGTTTGCATTCCCTTGATTGCTTCTTTGAATTCCTTATGAATTCTTAACATTTCTTTCCGAAATTCCTTATCAGAGAGGTTATACAACTCATTGGTATTGCTTGGCTCATCTGGACTAGTGACTTCACTCACAGAGCTTGATGGAATTTTGCGTTGCTTTACCATTATGACTATTGTAGGTTGCAAATATGGGGTCTTGGGAGACTAGATAGTACAGTTAGTAGGTGTCTGGTCTGTTTGTAGAGTTTGGGTGGGTAGCAAGGATGTTAGGAACCAAGGTTCACTGGCACCTCATGCAAGATAGGTAGTAAGAGGGGTGGCGCGGGCGTGCTAGCATCTGCGCGGTTTTGAGTTTTGGGATGTTCCCCAGAAGCGCAGGGCCCAAAGGGTCTGCAGTGAAACCAAGGCAGTTTGTCTTGGTTCCCGTTGATGTAGTTTCCTCTCTTCCCTGGGGCAACTTGGGTTCCAAGGAGAGGCAGGGGTCACACACACACCTGTGGGGGAGATTTCCGCTGGTCCTGGAAGCGCAGGGGCCTGTGGGGAGATTGTGGCTGGTCCTGGAAGCACCCTGCTGGGAGATTTTTATCTCAGGAAGTCAGCTCTAGCATTTGTGAAACTTGAGCCATAAGGCCCACCTGAAGATCTGCATTTCAATAGGGTCATTTACCTGGCTTCATCTTTAGATAGGTTTTGGTGGGTTTCTATCTATGAAATAAGCTAGGAGATAGGAGAAAGGGCTTTTGACCATTTTGGCTCCTCTTTTGCTCTCTCCTTCTCTTCTCTACCTCTCCATTCTCCTCTCTGTTAGGCCTTAGCATGTGGTAGCAACCATCTTGGCCTAGGATTCTAAATCTACACGTGGCCAGGTCCAGCTAGGAACCAAAGTCTGGGGTTTTCCTGTTACTGGATTGTATACCAGAACCTGTGAGAGAAAAGCCTTTTTAAAACTGTGCTGAACTCCTGAGTTTTCATCCATTCCCTGCATGCTTCAGAGGTAGAAGGGAATTCGTTCCCTGATATCGTTGGGGGACCCCAGCACCTCCCTAACACTTGAGGAGGAGGACCCACAGTTGAGACTGAAAGAGTTAGATAATGTGAGGCCTTCATATTCGATGCCGGGGGATCTGGGAAGGTTGAAATCTGAAAGTCAAGGGTGTTGGTGGGGGTGGAGGGCCAGGCAGGAGAAGTATAAACCCAAAGGATAGATTGAGGGTTTTGCAAAGAGGTGCAGATAAGTGAAAATGAGAATCAAGTCCTGAAATCTTCTGGGGGTGCTCATCTTGTCCAGGAAGGAGGTGGCCAATGATTCTGGAAGTGGCAGGGAGAGAGGTTGCCATTGAGGAAGTCTAGAAATTGCCTTGAGGCAGAAATTGCCCCTTGCTCCTGTAGAAGGGTTGCTGAGAACAGCAAACACAAACTCCCCAAAGGGTGCTATGTGCCAGACTCTGGCCCTCTCAGAACCAGCAGAGACATCTGTTTGGAGGATCCCCTTGAGTGGCCAGGGGACAGGCCTTGTGGAGATAAGCTCACAGACCTTTATGGCCTGGCAAGACAGAACCTTGACTGGCCATATCCATATCCTTTCTAATTATAGGTGCAGCTGAGTCTAGAAGTCAAACCTGTGCAGTGTCTTCACACTGGGTGAATTGAATTTCTCCAGCATGCAGGGCATAAAAAACACCATGGAATTGCTAGATGGATTCAGGGACAGGGTTCTTTTTGGGGAAAGATGTCAGGAAATAGTGTGTAGAGAATATTGACTAAAGATGGACTGAAGTGTTTGATAGGATAAAGAACAGACAATAAAATCTTTTTTAAGTATTTATTTGTTTATTTTTATTTATTTATTTATTTTTTGCTTTTTGGGTCACACCCGGTGATGCTCAGGGGTTACTCCTGGCTCTGCACTCAGGAATTACTCCTGGCAGTGCTCGGGGGACCATATGGGAAGCCGGGGATCGAACCCAGGCCGGCATAGGCTGGGTGCTTGCAAGGCAAACGCCCTACCTTCTGGGCTATCGCTCCAGCCCCTGTTTATTTTTAAATTTTAATATATCACTGTGAGATAGACAATTACAAAGCTGTTCATGATTACATTTCAGTCATACAGTGTTCCAGCACCCATCCCTCCACCAGTGCACATTTACCAGCACCAATGTCCCCAGTTCCCCCCACACCTGCCTCTATGGCGGTGCTTTCTCTCTCTCTCTCTCTCTCTCTCTCTCTCTCTCTTCTCTCTCTCTCTCTCTTCTTTTCCACATTGTGGTTTTACAATACATACACTGAGGTTATCATGCATATCCCTTTACCTATTTTTAATACTCAGTTCTAGTCAGACAATAAAATCTTAATAATAGGGAAAAATTTTAAAAGGTGGTTCCAAGCAGCTGGAAATCTTGCTGGAGTAAAAATTGAACGGGGGAGGCGGGGTTATAAGAGCATAGGATAAGAGACTATAAGCCAGAGGAAACTATGGTCAAAGGACATGTTAAGTTAAAGTTAAAAATTCGGTCCTGAGGTGACAGTGTTGTGTGACTGACTGAAGGGTGAGAAAACAAAGTATTTGCAGTCAAGAAACTCAAGGGAAGAAAAAATAAATCACTTAACGACATTTATACAACTAGTGTCCAGGAGACATAGGATTTGTATAAGCAACTTAGCACTCAAGACAATATGGCAGACTTTTTATGAGGGGAGGTGATCCAGCAGGTGTAAGCATCATTGCAACAGAATTTTGCAGCATGCAATGGAGATCGGTCTCTTCTCTAAATCATCAGGGCAAGTGAGAATTTAAATTCAAGGACTAGGTGGTGGGGAGCACTGGATGGAGAGATATGAAGACAAACATCAGGGATAAAGAGCCTAACCCAGGATTACTGCTAAGGGCAAGTCAACATGATGGGACACCCCAGCGGGCAGTGAGGAACCTGGCTGACTGGGCATCGCTAATGATCTTGATGTAGGTGGGCCTCCCGGGTGCCTCTGTTTGTGTGTGTGTGAGCAGAAAGGAGAGAGAGATGGTCACTTTCTCCCCAGACGCCTCTGCAGCCTGGGACACGCTGGGCAGGCTAAGGACTGATAAAAGGCAAGTCAGTACTAAGTCTTACCCAGGGTTTCCTGAGGGTTCTTGTCTTCCCTCGCAGAAAAAGAATTTTCAGGAGTAGATGAGTGTGGGGGAAACTCTGAGGTGCCCTGCACAAAATCCGGGAGCAGGGTCAAGGATCCCTTCTGTCACAGGGGATTAGCGGCCGGTGGAAGGAGAAAAACGCAAGAATCTGGTGAAGTTTCAAAATGGTTTACTTAACACAGGTTCTGGCATACAAATCAGCAATAGGAGAAATCCTGAACTTAGGGTTCCTGGCTGAGCTGTGGCCACGTGTAGGCCAAGATGGCTGCCACCATGTGTTAAGGCCCTGCAGAGAGGAGACAGCTAAGAAGCGCCAGCAGAAAGGGGGAAAAGGAGAGAGCCCCAGAAAGGAAGTAAATTAGGTTTTTATAACCCTGCAACCCAGACCTCCCACTTTAATGGAAAACCATCAGGGTCAAATTCCCTTAGGTAATTTCTTTCCAGGACCTCACCAGGCCCTTTGAGATATTAATGTTGCCAAGCCAAAATCTGCCTTGGAAGTGACCCTGCAGGGTAGAGTGGAGGAGAGGCATCTGAGATGAACTGTATCTCAGAATACAAAGGCATGCATCTAGCCGGTTGCCTCCTGCAGGCCACTTTGTAGATCGGAGGAGGACAGTTTGAATGTGGCAGCTCATCTGACCATGTATTCTATACTGGTTGGTACAAATATTCTCTTGTGCTTCCCCAATCATCATGAGGACTAGCTAGGTCATACCAGTATATTTGCCTGGCCATGTTGGATCTCTAAGTAATTAGACCAGAGAGAAATGCTGTTTGCCTCCAAGCAAGCAAGCTAATGTACAGAGCAACCATGAAGAAAAGACGAGACTCTTGTGAAGGCTTGGAGAAATATTTAACTGGCTATAGAATATTCTTTGGTATAGATGCATGCCTTTCAGCTTCTGGGGAAAGGGAAGGCTTTGTTTTGATCATGACAAGGCAGAAAGGCAGGATAAAAATGACAATGATAATTGGGAAAGTTGTGACTAGACTCCGGATGATACTGTATGAATCAAAAATTTGGTAAGGACTGAAAAGTTGCTCAAGATGTAACTCACAGGGTATATTATGGATTTTCAATGAAACATAATTGTTCTCTCTAGAGTCATCCAGTCTTGATTTTTATTGATAAGTTTGGTCCTATTAGGGTTCATTATTTATACAAGTGTGGAAAATTATAAGTGACTACATAGGCCTGTTAGTTTAATTAAATTATTATTTCAATTTACTTTCAGGGGGATCCACTCCTGGGGTTTATCAGGGGTCACACCTGACTCTGTACTGAGGGGCTACTTCTAGATTGCTCAGGAGACCATATGCTGTAATGGGAGCAAACCGGGATTGGAGACATGCAAGGCAAGTCCCTTACCCTTTGTGCTATTTCTCCAGTCCCCATAGAACATTTAAAAAAATATAGGGATTCCACTCAGCCATGCTGAGGGAGCTAGCACCACTCTTTCCATGGCTGCATGGGTCAGTGATCTCAGGCCTGTACTCAGGGGGTGTGACGGGGCCATGCAGGACTGGAATTGAACTCATATGCTGGGCATGTGCTTACTCTGCCACTTGGACTGTCACCCTGACCCTACACCAGCTTTA
Organism: Cryptotis parvus; assembly: GCA_021461705.1. NCBI lineage: Eukaryota > Metazoa > Chordata > Mammalia > Eulipotyphla > Soricidae > Cryptotis > Cryptotis parvus. The sequence goes on from JAJIBD010030798.1 coordinate 16,061, forward strand.
TTCTTTTTATTTGCTTTTCCATAACTTTCCATAAGGAATTTCAGATTTCTTATGGAAGCCTCTCAAGACTGGAAGAACATGTCAAGGATTCAGGTATTTCCTGACCTACATATTTGAGTGAATTCCTCTCTACTTGATCTCCCACTGTCCATAGTTTCCTGGGCTTGGCAGGAAGCAGTCTTCCTTTTACATGAAGGCTAGAACCCCGAGAGCCAGATACTAGCCTATTTCACTCCAAGGGATTTGGTAAACATTGGCTCCATAGTACAAATCTTAGTTCCTTGAAACTGATTATCATTGCTTCTTTGCACTTTAAAATATGACACTCTCATCAAAGTCATGCCAAAATAATGCTTCCAATTCCAATGAACTGTTATAAGAACAGATTTGTATTGAATTACAGTACTGTGAAACTAATAGTCAAAGTTTCTAAATTCTGGGGGTATCAGGCAGAAAGGAAAAATAGAAATGCCTCCATTTAGTTGATACAGTTTATCAAATTACTGGAAGTTGTAGATAGCATAAAAGAAAAGGAACCAATTCATACCGATTAGAATGGTTATTACCACTAACACACATGCACACACAGAGGAAATGTGGAAATGTTCAGAATGTGGAAAATTGTAAACTTTTCACATTGTTGGTAAAAATGTAAATGGTTCAGCTGCTTTGAAAAATAATATGATAGTAACTCAAAAATTAAAAAACTGGAATACCATATGATTTACTAATATTTATTTTGGCCATATACCCAGAAGACTTGAAGTCATGGTCTCAAATAGGTATTTGTACACCCTTGCTTATTGCAGCATTATTCATGGTAGCTGAGACATTAAAGTGGCACAAGTGTCCATAGATGGGTGAATGGAGAAGCAGACTGTGATCTAATGGGATACTAATCATTTAAAATTTAATGGAAAGAAATTCTGACATATGCTTTAGCATGGATAAAACTTAAGAACACTATTCTAACTGGAATAACCAGTCCAATAATAGGGCAATTCTTTTTGCAAGGAATGTAGTGGAGCACAAGAGCAAATGTGTGAGATCCTGAGTTTGATCATGGCATCTCTCTCTCTCTCTCTCTCACTCTCTCTCTCTCACACACACACACACTTTTGATTGGTTTATATGAGATACCTTACACAATTTCAAAGGCTGAAAGTTAAATGTTGAGAGACTGGGTATAGGATATTTAATGACCATAAATTATCTGTTGTAGATATTTAAAGAGTCATAGTGTAGTGTCATGCAAATAGATGGTGGTGATAGTTGTGGAAAATACTAATATTTGGTGCTACTATACTCTATGTTTAAGATGGGTAAATTTACATGTATCTCAACACAATAAAAAATTGAAAAGAGGGAAAGAGATTCCTTATATCAGGAAAACGTTAAATAAACAGGAATTTGCCAAATGAAGCATAAACATCATTTATCAGTTCTTAAACCTCATGTAATGAACCTTTGTTCTGCTTGATTTGAAGTTATCAATTTCCACATCTCCAGAGAATTAGAGTAAAAAATCTATCTGTGGTTGTCAAAAGCCTCAAAAATGGTCAAGGTTAAAGATCTAATGGGAGCTCATTTGTTAAAGAAATTTATGTTTGAGGTATACAATATCTTACATAATTTATAAAATAAGATTTCTATGAATTTCATATGTCTAAAAAGAAAAATATATGAATTAACCTTTTTGATCATCTTAAGATCACATTAAGATGATCTAGAAAGGATATGTATCACTACTTATATGGCGGTGTTTCCCATGCATAAAATACAGAAATTTGTGGTAATTTATAAATTAAATGTTAAATAAACTGATTCTTTGAACCAGGAGAATAGAGGCAGAAATTCATTTTTCTCAAAGATTCACTCCCAACTGCAAAGGTGGATGCAAATGCCTTTTTTTGTTTTTAAAAGTTGATTGTTACAATCCTGTATATAGTCATTTGGTTACACCTTGCTAATGATAAAAGATGCTCTTTTAGAGAATCCAATTAAAAAATCTTCTACCTTAGACCGTATTCTTCGATGGGCAGAACTGAGAAAGCTTACCACACCCACACCATACTGGTTGGCCTCCTCAGGAGCCCAGCTCCATCCAACTTGAGAACTAGACCTAGTTCAGAATGGGTCTATGAGGTATGACTGACAACAGGAAAATACTTGTCACTTGTCACTTGTCTTCCTGTTGTTTATCGATTTGCTTGAGCAGGCACCAGTAACGTCCCCATTCGTTGGGAATGAGGTCCACTATTGTTACTGTTTTTGGCATATGGAATACACCACAGGTAGTTTGCCAAGCTCTGCTGTAACTCTAGGCTCAGATAGAAATGAAGTATCACTGTATCACTGTCTTCCCATTGTTCATCGATTTGCTCAGTGGGCACTAGTAACATCTCCATTAGTCCTGTCACAAGCAAGTGTAACCCAAGGGCATCTGCTTGCTACAGGGACAGGGCGAGACCGAAACCATTCTTCAGGTCATGGAACTGAGGTCCATAATTGTTACTAGTTTTTGGCATAACAAGTAAATAAAACACGGGTAGCTTGTCAGGCTTTGCCGTGTAGGTGGTATAGTCTCAGTAGAAGTAGAAATGAAGTATATAATATAAATATATATACACACATATATGTGTGTGTATGTATGTATCCCTGCATTAACATACGCCTCAGGGACCTGGGCCCTACGAAAGCAGGATGAGAATGCTATTTGGGTCTCCCAGAGAGGAATCGAAAGAGCTATGCTTGGAATATCATGCCTCACTCAAGTGAGAGAAGGAATCCGGAGCTCTGACCTCCGTCGCTATTCCAGAATCAGGGACGCTGTCTCGTTTGCCAAGGCATCGAAAATCAGATCAGATGGGCTGGACATGTAATGCGATTTGGAGACAACCACTGGACTAGAGCCGTTACCGACTGGATCCCATGGGATGTCAAAAGATCACGTGGCCGCCCACCTACAAGATGGTCAGACTTCCTTGTCAAGACCCTGAAGGAACGGTTTGAGGCTCTTCATATTCCTGAAGCAACCAGATGCCATTGGGCTACATTGGCACGTGATAGGGTCCAATGGAAATGTTACTGGCGCCCGCTGGAGCAAATGGATGAATAACGGGATTCAAGTGATCAAGTGATCAAGTGATGTATGTGTGTGTGTGTGTGTGTGTATACTTATTAAAAGTTAACAACTTTTGGTGTCTTTGCTTTAGTTTCTGTACTTTAGGCACATCTAAAATTTCTTCATAGTGTGCACTTATAGTCCTTTTGCCTAGCTGTGAATTGTGACCATTTGCTCTGATTTTTTACTTTAAGAACAATCTTTCTTAAAATGCTCCACAGAGCCTCAAAGTTTGTAGCCACTATCATTGGCATAAATGTCCTTTAGAATTATCAGAACAACACCTAGACAAATACTTCCCTTTCCCCCACAAACAAAACACTTTGCAAAGGAAACTCACTTAAAGTAGGTTTAATTTTGCTTTCTGCTTGGTTATTTCTTACTCTGTGGCCCCACACCAGTATCCTGTGCCCACATCTTAGTTCTCAAGGCAGCTGGGCAAACTCTAACCCTATCCCATGTATTTCAGCATATCAAGTAAACCTTATTATCTTTTTGCATCTCTCTTTGTAAGCTGAAGTATAGTTCTCTTTAGGTTTTCAGGGGTTCTCTGGGAAATTTAAATTTCATGCAGGACTAGAAGACCTCACCTGGATTTGATTTGAGAAAGACAGGTAGTCGAAAATGTAAAAATACTTAGCTCTTTTAAAACGGGAAGCCTTGGTTCTCTTAACAAGAACATAACAAAGATGAACAATGAAGAAGAGGAAATTATTCTGATAAGACACAGGATCTTGGTTTTCAGATTATAAGATAAAGAAAAGCCTTATGCTATACTTTTTTTTAAATTGAGAGTATTGAGAGTAGAACAATAGTCCAACAAAACACCATCAACATTTTAAAAGAGGAAAACAAAGCACTACTTTTATTAGAGTGTGCTTTTGATATTAAGTCTTGTTTTGGTTAAAAAAAATTGTTTTGACAAGGCCGCCAAGCAGTGCTCAGGTAGTCGAGGAGGTGAGGGGGAACGTTCCTGGTGATACTTGGTGATACTTGGTCCAGTTATGTTATTTGCTCAAGCGGGCACCAGTAACATTTCCATTTGACCCTATCACATGCCAGTGTAACCCAATGGCATCTGGTTGCTTCAGGAATACGAAGAGCCTCAAACCATTTGTTGAGGGTCTTGGCGAAGAAGTCTTGGTCAGCCAGCATTTGTGGTTGGCCTTTGTAGGTGGGCAGCCAAGTGATCTTTTTGACATCCCGTGGGATCCAGTTAGTAATAGCTCTAGTCCAGCGGTCATCTCCAAATTGCATTACATGTCCAGCCCATATGATTAAAGATGCCTTGGAAAACAAGACAGCGTACCTGACTCTGGAGCAGCGATGGAGGTCAGAACTTTGGATTCCTTCTCTCACTTGAGTGAGGCGTGATATTCCAAGCATAGCTCTTTTGATTCCTCTCTGGGAGACCCAAATAGTATTCTCATCCTGCTTTTGTAGGGCCTAGGTCTCTGAGGTATATGTTAATGCAGGGAGAATGGTGGAGTCGAAGAGATGTGCCTGAGCCAGAGGATTTTTGTCCTTTTAGCTATTTCTTCGATGTTCTTGAAGACATTCCATGCTGCTCTCTTCCTCCTGCACAGCTCAGGTTTTAGGTCATTCATCATGTTGACTTCTTGACCTAGGTACACATAACTGCTGCATTCAGAGATGTCTGTTCCATTGAGAGTGAATGGGGCCTCTGGAACTAGTTCATTATTCATGAACATAGTTTTACTGAGATTCAGCTGTAGACCTATCTTTCCACGTTCTCAGTCAAAGTCAGCCAGCATTTGTGCCACTTGGCTAATGTTTGATGTTATTAGAACAATGTCATCGGTGAAGCAGAGGTGGTGTAGTTGCTGACCGTCCACATTGTGGATTGCAATACTTACATTTAGAGGTTATCATGCTTATCTTTTTGCTTATATTCAATGCTCAGTTGGAAGAGAAATTTTAGATGCTGATGGGCAAAGGTAAAGTAGAAGCAATGTGAAGAGACAAATCTTAGAGGAACCAAGTCATAAGAGCTCGTTTTCCGTAGAGGCTAAAGAAGTTTCAATGCATCCTAAGCCAAATCATAAAACCAAAAGGAAAAGGATAGGCTGATTGAGCAGGTGCCAGCCTGACTCATGAAGGAGGGTTTGGTGAACAAAGCATTTCCCGTGGGAGGACAGGTGAAGAGAACAGAGGCTTCACAGAGTGCTGGGAAGAGCTTCCAGCCCAGGGGTTTCGAATCATCTCCATTTAAAACTGAGGGCCTGGGAGGAAGACTTCTGTCCTAGCCACAACGTTACAAATCAAGAAGTCTGGGCTTCTAACTCAGTTTAGGCTTGTCTGGGACTCCAACTCAATTTCTTTTTTTGGAGGGGTCACACCAAGCGATGCTCAGGGGTTACTCCTGGCTCTGCACTCAGGATTTACTCTTGGCAGTGCTGGGGGGACCATTTGAGTGCCGGGAATGGATTGAAGTCGGGTTGGCCACCTGCTAGGCAAAGGCAGCCCTACCTTTGTACTATTACTCTGGCCCTCCAACTCAGTTTCTTACAGACTAAGAAATGTGAGACTCTAACCCACTCTCTGTGTATTGAAGACTTTACTCCATATCTTTGTATTAAGAATTTTAAGAACAAAAAGGCTGCCTTACTAGCTTCCATGGACATTTGTCTGGAGCAGTGAATCAGTCTAAGTTACCAGCAGATCCACGAGCAGTCAGGCATGAGGCAAAGATTTCTAATGTATAAAATCATGCCTGAGAAATCAGGGTCTGGGCAGTGGCTTCATGATGATTCTAATCCTATATGTCACTCCATCATTACTAAATTTAAAGAGAAACATATTCAGTGACATGTGTTAAAATTTGGTAGTGCAGATTTTTTCAAGAGGTCCATTTGGGATGAGAGAGATTGGCCTCAATTCTGAATGCAATGCAGGCAAGTAATAACAGAGCTAAAGGGTTGGGTAAAGGGCGTTAGTGGATGGAGAATTATCCAGAGGAAACATCAAGAAGAGTTTCTCATGCTGGCTAATAGGATTCTTGCCAACAGAAGTCAGAGTGATCAGGTACGATGGGTGGATGGAGGAGGGTGAGAAACCCAATCATGTTTCAGGTGGATGGAAGAGGCTGAGAACCTAATTACATTTCAGTGGCAATCTGACATTGAGGGAGAGAATCTTGTCAAAATGATTTAGCAGGACATTTGCCAAAACTGGATTTCAAAAGACAGTGAGCAATGAATTTAGGGGAAGTTCAAGAGCAGGAATAACTTTTTGATCGAAGCGACACATATTTGTCTGATTTCAACACAACTCAGAACTGAGAGAGGAACTGTCAAATAGGGAGTGGCAGAGGGGGTGTGACTGTGACAGTGGGTTGCCTAGGGAGGTGCCATGATCTGGTTGTTTACTTTTTATTTTTTGGACCACACCTGGTGGTGCTCAGGGCTTATTCCTGGCTGTCACCATCACTCCTGGTGGTGTTTGGGGTACCATATGAAGTGCTGGAATCAAGACATGCAAGGCTAGTGGCTCCATTCTCTGAAAACAGAAGAGCATGTGCACATAGGGCTCAGATAGAGGGAAATCGGTTGGAAAGAAGGACCTTGTCTCTGAGCCTCACACCTGCATTATCAAGCTGCCTGCTGGTTCTTGTTATTTTTATTCATTGTTCTTGGAGCCCGGGACACTATAAGATACAAACGATGCCCACAGAAAATCCACAGTTCTGTGAGGGGTTAGAGGTGGGAAGGTGAAACCATTTGAGCACATCTACAATGCAGAACTATGATCACTGTGTGGAAGCAGCACTGAGCTGGCACCAGTTTTGCAGGGGCTGCAAAGGGGTCAGGAGAGGCTGCCAGGCCAGAGAGACCAGAGGAGGTGGTGCTTAGGGCAACAGGGGTCATAGAAATCAGCAGCAACAATAGGAGTGGAAAGATTTAGCTGTATGTTTAGAAAGAACCTGTATGTTTAGGGGCTTGAGTCCTGCTAAGTCAGTCTAACAAGAGCCCCTCCCTGGCAATCAGATCCACCATTGAAACTTTATCAGGATCTTCATCCTCCTGATCCCTCTGGCCGGCCTCAGCAATAATCCTGTTAGTGTGGTAGGTTGAGAGACTCTCTTTTTTTTCAGTAAGAGTGGTGCATTTATTACAATTTTTAAAAGTATTTTATTATACCACTGTGAGATATATAATTACAAAGATATACAATTAAAAAGTTCATATTTGGGTTTTGGTCATACAGTGTTCCAGCACCCATCCCTCCACCAGTGCCCATCTCCCACCACCAACTACCTGGTTCCCTTCCTCCTCCCCCAGCCCGCCTCCATGGCAGGTTCTTTATTTCTTTCCCTCTCTCTCTCTTGAGAGAATCCTCTTAATCCCTGATTTTTCCTCTTAGTAATTCCCTATCCAATGATTGGCACCCAACCTGTCACCTGTCTAAATTTCCACTTGTCTGTGCTGCGTTTAGAATTGAGACCAATCTTTGTGATTCGCTGCAAAATTCTATTCCAAGAGAAACAGAATTTTGTGTGGGGAACACAGTGGCCTATGGCTTGGAAGTGGTGAGGACAGGCCAAAGGTTCTTATATCTTCTCTTGAGTGTTACCTGTAAAGCAGAATTATTGGGAATAATGCTTGTTTTAGGAAATGTGAAGAAAAAAATACCAAAGGAAACCTATGACTTCCACAAATAAAGTGCACTTGTACACTGTCACAATAAAAGTGTTCAGGCTCCAAACAGAGAACTGTATTCTCTGTCCATTTCAGGAAGTGACCTTTATCATGACTAGTGCATTGTTTTTACAGCAAAGTGTGGTTAGAATAAAAAGGAACCAGTCCTGTATTACCAAAATCACATTTATTCCTGGCTGGAATAAAACTACAAGGAATCAATATAGATTCTTCTCCTGGGCTCTTGGTCTCTGTCCTCAGCCCCAAGTCATGCTACTCATTGAGATTGCCCCATGCACAGAGCTGTAGGCCTGGGAAGCAAGGTGGGATGAAGAAGGAAAAAGGACTCCACCCTGGTCAAGAAGCAGATATGGCTGTACACAGGGGAAGGGCTCTGTGGGAATCCAGCCCCACACAGAAATGCACTTGCCCAAGGGGAAGGTATGGGCTAAGACAGGACCAAAGTGTCTCAAAGTGAGGGTTGGCTGAAGACACAAGGCAAATTGGTGCCAAGCATGAGTCCAGCTTGTTTAGCTCACAAAGGACTCTCCTAGGACAAGCGGCAGAATATGGACGATGGGTTGGACATAGCATTAGGTGAATGATCAACTTCCTTTTTCCCTGGGCTACTGAGAATCCCAGGCAAGTGTGAAGACTGAGTGGTTGCGCTGACCCAGGGCCCTGGCTCCAGCCAGAGTCAGTGTCCCCCCAAAGAAGGAGTGTCCCCCCCAAAGAAGGGAGGGGAACATGGTCACTGTGTGGTGACTCTCAGCCTCTCAGCTACCAAAGCTTTTTGGGGATGTATAAGCAACATTGTGTAGCTTAGGCAAATGGGGGGGCACCCACAGAGGAATAGTATGTCCCCACTCCATGCCACAGTACCACAAACTCTCTGTCTGTCTGTCTGTCTGTCTGTCTGTCTTTCCTCTACTTTCTCATTGACTTCACCAAGACCAGAGATTCCAGCAGTGTCAACTCTCTGGGCTTGCCAGAAAGCCCCTAACTGCTTTTATACCCCTCCAGGGCCCATCCTCTGAAGGGCATCTTGACCATCCCTGACTTCCTCCACAAGAACATGTGATTTGCCCTCCCCACAACTTTCATTTCATTTCTCCATAAATAGTTCAAAACATCTTCCCTCCAACTGCCGTCTGTCTCCCTATCCTCTTCACAGAAAAATATAAAGCCCTCAGTTCCTCAAATCTGACTTCCATCCTCTGTTCCACTGAAATGCCTCACTTGGCAGTCAGTCATGGTGAAACATCCAGGGCTCTGGGGCCAGGATGTGGCCCAGAGCAGGAGAGCTTATTTGTATGGATTGCCGCTGACCCCACAAAAACAAACAGAACCTTCAGTGTACTTGCTTCTCTTTTTTTTCACTTTATATTCATTGATTAAATAAGAGTCTTGAAAAGCTGAATATCATTTTTGTTATCAGAAACCACAGATAATTGCACAAAACATGCATACATATACACAACATTAAAACCAAATTAGGATGACACAGATGAAACAAACATCTTCAGACTAAATATTTTGCTTTTGATTTGAAATAGCTCATGTTATATTACAGGCAACCCTTTCTTTACAGAATGTTGTGTTAACTAAAATCCAAGCAAGTTAGGAAGTGAAGACTCTTATTATTAATTTTTTGGATTTTTTGTCAACAATTTAATTTATTTTATTTTGTATGTGTTCTTTTTTTAATTTTTTTTATTATACCGCTGTGAGATATACAATTACAAAGATGTTCATGTTTGGGTTTCAGTCATACAGTGTTCCAGCATCCATCCCTCCACCAGTGCCCATTTCCCACTACCAATGTCCCTGATTCCCCCCTCCCCCAGCCTGCCCCTATAGCAGGCGCTTTGCCCTCTTCTCTCTCTCTCTCTCTCTCTCTCTCTCTCTCTCTCTCTTTCATTCTCTCTTTCTCACTCCCCTTCCTCTCCCTTCTCTTTTTACATTGTGGCTTGCAATACCACTCTTGGGAATATACCCTTGGAGGCCAAAAACACACAGTAGAAACACCATCTACACTTCTATGTTCATAGCAACACTATTCACAATAGCCCAAATCTGGAAACAACAAGAGTGACTGAAAACAGACGACTGCATAAAGAAACTGTGGTACATCTACACAATGGAATACTACACAGCTGTTTGGAAAGAAAGAAGTTGTGAAATTTGCCTATAAATGGATGGACATAGAGAGGATCATGCTGAGTGAAATTAGCCAGAATGAAAAGGACAGATATAGAATGACTGCATTTATTTGTGGGATATAAAGAACAATAGCATGATACCAATATCCAAGGTCAGGCAAAACATGGATCAGGAGGCCTTGTCAGTAGGTGGAATCAACCACTAGTATGTGGGAGTCAGAAGTTAGGTAAGACAGAGAAAGGAATAATGTGCTAATAATTGTTGGAAATGATAATACCAGCCTAGAACTGAGCACTGAAAGTAGGCAAAGGGAAATACAAGATAACCTATAAATGTATATAGTACTTGCCTCTCTTAACTGCTTGCCTGCACCCACTCCATTTCCTGAAATGCTGTTCCTGCCTTAGGACCCTCTCCTCCCGGATCCTTTTTCTTCCCTTTGCTGATCCGGAAAGAGTCTATTTTTAAATTTTTATTATATCACTGTGAGATATACAATTACAGGGACGTTCATAATTGGGTCTCTGTCATACAGTGTTCCAGCACCCAGCCCTCCACCAGTGCCCCATTCCCACCACCAATGTCCTAACGCTTCCTCCCACCCAACCCCAGCCTGCCTTATAGCAGGCACCTTTTCTTTCTCTCTTTCTATCTCTGTCTCTGTCTCTGTATTTCTCTCTTCTATTACACTTTGTGGCTTGCCTTACAGATATTAATTGTTTATGATGTGAGTCTCTATATGTATATTTAACCGTGAGTTCTGGTGTGACATTATAATTCCTCATTCCCCATCAACCTCCCCAGTTTGTTGCAACTACAATGATCATTACAGTGCATAAATGTGAAAGGTCGGGCTGGAGCGATAGCACAGCAGGTAGAGCGTTGCCTTGCATGTGGCCGACCTGGGTTCCGATCCCCGGCATCCCATATGGCCCCCCGAGCACCGCCAGAAGGAATTCCTGAGCAAAGAGCCAGGAGTAACCCCTGAGCATTGCCGGGTATGACCCAAAAAGAAAAAAAAGTGAAAGATCCTGGGAAGGACCTGGTCCTAACCTACATTATTATCCAAGACTCTTGTGCAACCGTGTGTCTGGTCTGTCCCTTGTCCGGTGCTGCTGGCTGTAAGGCTGCCTGCACGTAACCATGCCTACCCACCTGGAGGGGAGGTGCCCAACTCCCCGCTCCAAGTCTGGCCAGGATGCCCCCCACACACACACACGTCTGCTCACCCTAGGAGCTATGTTGGACTCAGCCAGGTGCTGAGCCGTTTCCTCCCAGACTCCATGGGCTGCTTCACATGGGACAAGTGGTGCAGCTGTGGGTCTGGTCTGCCCTGTCCAGTGCTGCTGGCTACGAGGCTGCACACCCACAGCCACACCTACCCACCTGGAGGAGAAGTGTCTGGTTTTGTCTTGCCTTCTGGCCCTTTTCTCTTCTCATTGTCCCCTTCACAGGACCCAGAGTGGATGCAATAACAGAGAGCAGAGGGAATGGGCTTCCCAAACATTCAGAGGCAAAAATGGAGCCTTGTGGGGTCTGTGTGATGTCTATTGCCACAACCATCTGTTCCATTTGAACCACTCTGTAAAAACATTGGCAAATTCTCAGTCCGGGGATGTGCGCACACACACACACACACACACACACACACACACACACACCAGATTAGGCAGATTTGATATACAACCTGACACAGGTTGAAAGAAAAATGTGAATCCAGTGTGGGCATAGTTTATGGTTATTGAGAAGCCAGAACTCTGACTTTTGTCTGAACTCCTTTGGTTACTAATTGCTAACATTTAGATGGTCTTCAGGGAGGTTCTGTCTCCAAGTACCTGTCTAGAAACTTATAACCACTTAAATCTGTCACCTAAGACCCAACTCGTGATTCCACCTTTGTCCCAACTCAGTTCATGATCTCAGCAAAGGGCAGAGTTTTTTGCTAATTGCCAGAAACAGATAATGGGGAGTCTCTGTCTCCTAAACTCATTCAATGAGCACAGCCCTGCTGATTCTTCTTCCTAAATACCTATCCATGGACTCTATGGGTCTCTATGATAGATTGTTGTAATTTTCTTGTCTAGACCAAAACCGTCTCCTAGTAAGGGGTCTCTTGCTCTTGCTCATATATTCATATATATATATATATATATATATTATAACACACACATACACAAAATTATAACTATCACTATCTTCCCGTTCATCATCAATTTGCTCGAGCAGGCTCCAGTAACATCTCCATATGTCCTGTCTCATGCTAGTAGAGCCCAAGGGCATCTGCTCACTCCAATACAAATTAGAAAAGTCACTCTCTAAATGAAGACTTATTTGCTAATGGGTGAAGAGCCAAACTTCCTCTTTTGTTTTTAATATTTTTTCTTTTTGGGTCACACCCGGCAAACTCAGGGGGTTACTCAGGGGTTACTCCTGGCTCTGCACTCAGGAATTACTCCCTCAGTAACTCAGGGGTTACTCCTGGCTCTGCACTCAGGAATTACTTACCTGGTGGTGCTCTGGGGACCATATGGGATACAGGGGAATCATATGGTTCCCCCCCCAAGGCTCGAACCCAGGTCGGCTGTGTGCAAGGGTGTTTGCCTTGCACCGTTACCCACTGTGCTATCACTCTGGCCCCGAAGAGCCAAACTTTCAGCGTGGCTTCCAAGCCTTCTGGTGGGCTCGCCCCTGCACAAGTTCCCCCTTTCCACCTTGTCTCTGTGCACAGCGCTCTGTTACTGAAGCGAGCTGAGCTCTCTCTCACTTGGTCTTCGCCTGTGCCAATCCAGAGCAGCCTCTCTCCACCCCCTTTACTTCCACCTTCTTCCTCATGCCTCATTTCAGAAGCCCCTCTTAGGGGCCAGAGAGACAGGCAGGGTAACTTGCCTTCCACATGGCCCAGCCGGGTTCAATCTCCGGCATCCCATTATGACCCCTGAGCATCACCAGGAGTAATTCCTGAGTGCAGAGCCAGGAGACGCCACAGCACCCAGGTGTGGCTCCAAAATCAAACAAAACTAACAACAAACTCAGAAGCCCCTCTTCTAGAAAGCCTACCTGGACAGCCTCATCTCCTGCCAGCTGGTACCTCCTCCTTTTTTAATACAATAGCTTGATTCCTATTTGATTCATATATCACATAATTTACCAATATGATGAGTAAAGTTTAGTGTTATTGCATGTATTCAGGCATGTATCACCACCATCATGACTATTGGGCTTAGAACATCTTGTCCCAAAGCGAAGCATTGAACCTATCACAGCCACTCCCCATTTCTCACTCACCGACAACCTTCACCCCTGTTCCAACTCTCAGCAACAAATAACCTACCTTCTGTCCCTAGAGATTGGCCTATTCTGGACATTTAACAACAATGGACTCATGCAGTAAATGGTCTTTTGTAACTGACTTCTCGCACTTAACAAGGTTGTTTTATGTGTCAGGACTTTAACTGGCAAGCAATATTTTATTGCTAGCACATTTTATTTATGCAGTCATCCATTTATGCCTATTCAACTTGCTTCCACTTTGGGGCTGTACTCAACAGTGCTGCTATAAACCTTCAGGTAGAAGTTTCTGTGTGGGTATATAATTGAATTCCTCTTGATATATACTCTCGTGGGAAGAGTTATTTAGTCGTGTGGTAATTCCATGTTTTAGCCTTTTGAGAAACTGCCACACCACTTTCTTTTTTTCTTTTTTGAGTTATACCCAGCGATACTCAGGGGTTACTCCTGGCTCTGCATTCAAGAATTATTCCTGATGGTGCTCAGGGGACCATATGGGATGCCAGGGATAGAACCCAGGTAGGCTTCGTGCAAGGCAAATGCCCTCCCTGCTGTGTTATCATTCTGGCCCTACACTGTTTTCCAATGTGACTGTATCATTTTATATTCCCACTAGTAATGTATGAGGGTTCTGGTTTTTATGAATAGTACTTGTCAACAATTGTTATTATTTTTCCTTTTTTTAATCTCCCAAGTGATGCTCAAGAGTCACTGCCAGCAATACTCGGTCAGCTGGACTTGTGGATCAGTGCTCTGGCCTGACAATGCAATGTTGCTCAGACCCTGTGGTACCAGGGACCACCAAGGCCACACCTGGTGGCACTTGGGGACCATGTGGTGCTAGATGTTAAAGGGGTCAGGCCTATCTTTGTATGATCTCCTGTCGGGGAACGGCCGCGGGGTCCCCGACAGTGTCAGGATAGAGGTTCTCTTCTACCTCCGAGGACGCCAGGAGAACAGATGAAAACTCACGAGTCCGGTGCAGTTCCAAAAATGGCTTTTAATAGTACAAAAAGCTCTTCCACAGCACTCCAATATAATGAACAAACTTTAGCTCTGGTCCGAACTTAGACCATACAAAGAGCCTAAGTCTCCCACCAAAAGAGAGAGGATCTCACCGAGCTGAGTCCTACCCAGAAGAAGGAGAAAAAGGCCAAAGAGCAAAAGGCCAAAAGCCAAAAGCCAAAAGCCAAAAGCTGAAGGCTGAGGAACCAAAAGGCAAAAGGTGAAGCGGCCTCCAAGTCAGCCCCTTATATACACCAAAGTAATCCAATCGGGAGGGGCATGTCAACAAAGAACTCTAAACAGAGTGTAGTGCCACACCCTATTGCAGGTATAAACAAAGGTTATGCCAAGGACTAAGGAGATTATCTCTTATGTAAAACATTGGAGAGAGAGGGGCTGATATAAAGTAATACATCTTAACTTCATGAGCTTCATGTAATCTAGATGGTACCCACAAGGTCCTTCTTATTATTATCTGCACCAGGAAGATTCTGAATATCTTGTTCTTGTGTACTGAAAGGGTCACACTCGCCTGCTTAGAGCAAACTAGTATGATCCTTCCTGTAGTCTTCCTATAGTCTCAGCGTAGCCAGGGTGGTAGTCTCCTGGTAAATTCTAACTGTCCCACGCTGGGTGCAGTGGGTATAAAGAGGAGCTGTGCCCAATCTAGAAAACATAGAAGTCTTAGTAGATGTATAAGTCAGAAGTTATTCAATCAAGGAGACTTCTGTAAGTGCCACACCCTCTAGCAGTGTTTACATAGAAGAGAGTCTCATTAGAATGAACCTTGACTTAAGTAGATTAAGCTTGGAGTGGGCAAAACAACAAAACTCCCAGAATAGCTAAACCTGTCCTCCAACAATCTCCCTAGCCCTTATACATTTGTTATTATTTTTTAAGTATAGTCATTTTAAGGGGTTGAAGCTACATCTTATTGTAATCTTTTTGTATTTTCCAACTAGCTGATGTTGAGTATCTTTCATTTTACTTATATTTTTGGAGAAAATTCAATCAGATATCTTTTGTGCAGTTTTAATTTAGGTTATTAATTTTTATTTGTGAGGAATTTTTAACATATTATAAGGACTAGTGATGAATTTTTTTCTTTCTCTCTATGAATTATATAATATCAATCAGAATAGTTCTGAATCTCTTTTAATTTTAGATTAATATTGTGAGCACTACACTTGATCTTAGCCAAAAGGCCGAGAAGCGGGAGGGGATGGCGGGTTCTAGCCCTAGCTCGCCACACCACCAGAGAAGTCAAGAAGTCAGAGGAACCCCCACAGCATGAGGGCCACCATTTTCCACATCCGGACTCCCCTCTCGTCAGAACTCCATCCAGCAGAAGAGCTGATTTCAGCCTGGCTCTGAACCACCCTGCAGCAGTTTTTCCAAGCCCGAACCAGGTACGCTGATCCAGAGACTCACATGCACGGGGCAGAGCTGCTACTTTCTCTCCCTGTGCCCAGCTGATCACGAGGCGTCTGGGAGGGATGGCGGGTTCTAGCCCTAGTCTGCCACCCCAGCAGAGCCTGGCAAGAAGTCAGAGGAACCCCCACACCATGAGGGCCACCATTTTCCACATCCAGACTCCCTCCCGTCAGAACTCCACCCAGCAGAAGAGCTGATCACAGCCCGGCTCGGCTGCGCTGTTCATCAATAAATGCTCGAGTCTTGAGGTGACTCGAAGATTATCCCACCCGCATGGCAAAGCCTGACAAGCTACCCATGTCATATTTGACATGCCAAATAACAGTAAAAATGATAGACCTCATTCCCATGACTTGATGGAATGGTTTGAGGCTCTTTATGTTCCTGGAGTGGGCAGATGCCCTTGAGCTATCTCACATGTGACAGGACACATTGAGATGTTACTGGTGCCTGCTGGAGTAATTGATGATCTACAGGAAACCAAGTGATCAAGTTATTGGGAGCACATCAATGTATCATTAAAGTTCTTTTAAACATCATTGATGTCTGTGCCATATGCTTTTCATGTGAGTATTTACTTAAACCTTCCCCTATTATTGAACTTCCCAGCTATCACATTGGACTGTTTTCTATGAATATTTTCTTGAAAATATTATTTCCACTATTTTATAAAGATTAAAATTTTATTAAGATATTCCATAAAATATCACTTGATCACTTGAATCCCGTTATTCATCGATTTGCTCAAGCGGGCACCAGTAAAATTTCCATTGGACCTTATCACGTGCCAATGTAGCCCAATGGCATCTGGTTGATTCAGGAATATGAAGAGCCTCAAACTGTTCCTTCAGGGTCTTGACAAGGAAGTCTGACCATCTTGTAGGTGGGCAGCCACGTGATCTTTTGACATCCCGTGGGATCCAGTAAGTAATAGCTCTAGTCTAGTGATCATCTCCAAATCACATTACATGTCCAGCCCATCTGATTTTCGATGCCTTGGCAAATAAGACAGCGTCCCTGACTCTGGACCAGCGATGGAGGTCAGAACTCGGATTCCTTCTCTCACTTGAGTGAGATGTGATATTCCAAGCATAACTCTTTCGATTCCTCTCTGGGAGACCCGAATAGCATTCTCATCCTGCTTTCGTAGGGCCCAGGTCTCTGAGGCATATGTTAATGCAGGGAGAATGGTGGAGTCAAAGAGATGTGCCAGGAGCTGGAGGTTCTTTGTCCTTTTAGCTATTTCTTCTATGCCTTTGAAGGCTTCTCTCTTCCTCCTGCGCAGCTCAGGTTTTAGGTCATTCATCATGTTGACTTCTAGACCTAGGTACACATAACTGCTGCATTCAGAGATGTTTCTTCCATTGAGAGTGAATGGAGCCTCTGGAACTAGTTCATTTTTCATAAACATAGTTTTCTTTAGATTCAGCTGTAGACCTATCTTTCCACATTCTTGGTCGAAGTCAGCCAGCATTTGTGCCACTTGGCTAATGTTTGGTGTTATTAGAACGATGTCATCAGCGAAGCGGAGGTGGTGTAGTTGCCGACCATCTATCTTCACTCCCATTTCTTCCCATTCTAATTGTTGCATGATGTTCTCGAGGGTGGCACTGAAGAGTTTTGGTGAGATGGTATCACCCTGTCGAACCCCTCTTTTGACATCAATGATCACTTCTTTGTAGAATGGTGAGATCCTGGTGGTGAATCTGTAATACAGCTCACGAAGCATCTTGATGTATTGGGTTTGAACACCCTGTTTGGCTAGGGCTTCAATGGATGCTTCAGTCTCCACAGAATCAAAGGCTTTATTTAAATCAATGAACGTGAGACAGAGCGGCATCTTGTAGTCCCTACAAACCTCAATGAGCTTGGTTACTGTGTGGATATGGTCGATTGTGCTGAATCCTTTCCAGAAGCCAGCTTGCTCGCATGGTTGTCCTTCATCTAGTGTTCTGCCAATCCTATTCAGGATGAGTCGAGTGAACAGCTTGTAGATGACAGACAGCAGGCAGATGAGGCGATAGTTGCCCATGTCGTGAATGTCTCCCTTCTTGAACAGTAGAACTGTTCTGCTGGTTTTCCATTGGGAGGGCACCTTGCATTCCGACAGGTAGCGTGTGAAGAGCCGAGCTAGCGTATTGATGAGTACCAACGGCAGATTCTTCAGGTGTTCGGGTCTGACTTTGTCTGGGCCTGGTGCTGTTCCCTTCTTTACCAACAAAATGGCATGTCGGATTTCAGAAGGGAGAACATTGTTAATGACATATCCATCTTGTGGAATTTGGTATGTGGGCAGGTGGATGTGGCTATCAAAGAGATCTGAGTAGAAGTCATGGATAATCTTCTCTATTGCCTTTCTGGAAAATGTGATAGATCCATCAGGGCATCGGAGGGCAGTCATCTTGGTCTTATAGTTGGCGAAGGACAGGCAGGCGGTGAGAATGCTTTTCCCGGCTTCTGCTGCATCTTCCAGTATTTCTGCTCTTCTGTCTTTGAGGTCTTCTTTTATCGCTTCTCTGCACCGTTTAGCAAGCTTGGAAGTTAGCTTTTGGTCTCCTGAGGCTCGCGCCTTGCCACATTGGCGAATGAGCTCAAGAGTTTCTGAAGAAAGGCGTCCTTTTGTGTCTTTCTCTCTCTCGACATTCTTTGAAATCATTCCATGAAATATTTTCTTAAAATAAAATTTTAAAAAGCAGTATTACCACATAACTTTGCTATAGGAGTCCCTATGGCATGTCCTTAATCATGTCAGCTGATTGAACTGAACTGTGCAGGCAATGAGGTGAATCAACAGGACTTATCCTTGCCACACACTTCAGTATGGGCATCAAAATAACACTTTGACATCATTTATTAACCTGGAAAGGGGATCCTGAAACCCATTTTATAAATATGCACAGCAAGTAAAAAAAAAAGCAAAGTAAAAGAAAATACATTACAAACGTACCATGGTTTTCTTGGCGTTATGGGACTAGGGATGACTTTGATGTGTAAATATCTCTCCCTTTGTGCTACTCATGTTTTTATGAACAATTTTTATTTCTGGAAAATAATTTTCAAAAAATAGAGGTTATTGTGTAGAGATGGAATGTTAACGACACACAGGTTAATAACTTCCTTTATGTCCCCAATCTCCTACATCAAGATCAAAACTGTCCCCACCCTTTCTGGGAGACATTTTCCTCCTCCCAAACACTCGAACACCATGATCTCACACAGCAAGTTCTTTTTTCTGCTCTTGGGTCCAAAGTGATAGCTGGAACTCTGAACCATAAAGCAAGCCTGGATGCAGAACCAGAAAATGTTGAAAAGTAAACCCTGTCTCTTTTTTGCGTGTGAGAAACATCTGCTATAAAGCTGACAAAATATACATACACATCACCCTACAGGGAAAGCAGATTTTATGGTAAATGACTATCACTATTCCATGAATCAAAAATTGATTTATATAGGTATATATATATTTATATGTGTGTGTATATATATATATATATATAGAGAGAGAGAGAGAGAGAGAGAGAGAAAAGAACCCTCTGCCTGAATCAGGCTTTCTTTATTTCTTGGCTAACAGCAATCCCCCAGTCCTATTCCCCCACTAGGTCACAAGTTCCTCTATCAGGAGTTCTGTTCCTCAAGATTTCCAAGAACTTAAAATTCTGCCAAGGGGGTGGGGAGGGTAGCTGTGAGGAAGCTGCTGCTGGACCCTGATTGACTCCGGTTCCCCATGGAAATCACTATTTATATGTTCTTTAGTGTTGAGGGATGGCGTGTAGGAATGCGGAGATGCTACAGTGGCTTTGTTTGTAAACACTAATATGGACAAATCAGAAATCTATGTGGGCTCAAGCCCTTCCGCTGGGACATTTTGTCTCAGTCTATTGGAAAGTCCCCCTTCAGTCATTTATCTCGCTTTTCCACCAGAGAGTAATTTGTGGAGAAGACTCAAGCCAGAGATTTAGTCCAAACCACCTTTAAATTCCTTCAATCCCAAATTGCTACAATTCCATGTTGCATAGTGTCACATCTGGCTGGGAGGGCCAGGCTGCCTCCTCTCCTGCCAGTGTTTCTGCACATCACCCAGACTGGGTCCTGAGTCAAGCTTGGGAGGGGAAGTGGGGTCCGTGAGTCAAAGCCCAGCGGAGAGTTCATGCTCTACTGTGGAGGGCGTTGTGGACATGGTCCTTTCCAGTGTCCTGATGGAGAGAAAGGGGAAGCATTTGCTCAGGTGCATGGCCATATGCTTGCGGAATAACTGGCGGAAGTACTTCTGGAATTTCTCCCCGACAAAAGCATAGATGACAGGGTTGACACAGCTGTGAGTGAAGGCGATCACCTCTGTCACTTGTATGGCCAAGTCCAGCTGTTTGCTCTGCTCACACTCATAGGTGAAAAGGGAGTCTTGGAAAGCAGCGACAAATATAGTCAGATTGTATGGTGTCCAAAAGAGAAAGAAGATGATCATGATGGCAAAAATCAGACGGACGGCTTTGGCTTTCTTCTCACTCGGTCGTTTGAGCAGAATCTTTATAATTCCGGTGTAGCAGAAAATCATGACCAATAGAGGCAACACCAACCCCAAGATGTTCAGTTTCAGAGCCTGGAATTGTTTCCACTCTCGTTGACTTTCAAAAGGGAAATGAATGTTGCAGGTGAAACGAGCATTCTCCCTCTGGGTCTTGGAAAAGTAGAAACCTGGGATGGAAGCCAGGATGGCTAGGATCCAGGTGGTGATGCTGGTGATGATACCAAAGGTGATAGTTCGGGCCGCAGGGCAAATACTGCATGGACAATGGCTAAGTACCTGTCAACTGTCAGCAGGATGATGAAAAGATCTCACTGTACAAGCCTATGTAATAAGTCCCCGAGAGGAGCTTACACATGGCATCACTGAAAATCCAGTCATCTTTCAGCTTATAGTCAACCCAGAAGGGCAGTGTGAAGAGGAAGAGCAGGTCAGAAATGGCCAGATTGAGGAGGTAGATGCTGGTCATACTTTTGAGTCTCTTGTACTGGATAAGGACCAACATCACCAGGATGTTGCCGATCAGTCCAATAACAAATACCAGAGAATACAAAGGGGGCAAGAGCTGGGCCCCAAAGGCCCTTATATCTTCCTTCATGCAGGGGGCTGCAGCTTCATAGTCATAGTCTGTGGTTGGGTCATAGTTACTGTAGGTCTCTGTAGCTTCCATTTGGGAACTCCTCCCACAGGTCAAGGAAAATGGTTTCTGCAATCCCTTTGCTGTTGAAAGTAGTGGACTCTGAATAACAAAGAGAAGTCAGTGATTATATGTCATCACTTGATAACTGTCTACTGAGTACTGATGGCTGTTTACTGAGAACCTGCTATGTACCAGACCCAAACTTAAGCAAGAGGAACCCAGGTCTTCTCCTCCTTGTGGAATCTTTGTCTAACAAAGGATGTGAGCAATAAGCATGAACATACAAGTCATACATTTGATTATATTGACAACGAGTGTTGTGAAGGAATAGTCCAACAGCTGGAGAGTCATTGGGAGACACCACTTAGAACGTCTAACAAAAGGGTGGCCAGAACACATCTCTAATGAGGAGGAGAGATAGAGCTCAAATCCAGGTGTGTCTGTTTCCTGCCCATTCTGGCACACACTTGGTTTTCCCATCAAAGGACAGTATCTGCTGGCAAAGCTGCAGAAGAGAGCTAGGAAAACAGTCCTGGTCTAGAGTGAAAAAAAAAGAAACTTGATTTCATGGCTCTTGGTCTAAAGAAGGTTTTCAGGAGTGATGCAGCATCCTCAAAAACTGATAAGGGCTTTAAACATTCTTTTGTTCTTGTCATCACTTAAAGTCAGGGGGAGTTTTGTAGGCAAAGCCAAAAATGTTTCACATGCAATATCATCCTAATCCAAATATCAACCATGCTGCTAATGATTCTAGAAGACCAACACTACCCCTTTTCAGATGTGGGCACTGAGGACACCAGAATGGCCCCCACTCAATCCATATCACACTGCTCTTATGTGACATAGTCAGATCTCTAAGTAACTCTGTAGACTTACTATGAGAGAGGAAAGTAGAGTTTGGGAGAACTGGGTGATGTGGCACCTACTGGGCCCTTGTAGCTGTCTTGGGGCCTCCATCTTTGCAGTGGCCCTTCTCTGAGGTCTATTGCCATAAGGAATGTCCAAGGTGAAAATCCCACTCTGGCATATTTATGTAACTCCCCACCCTTACTTCCAAGTTTTCACACAAGAACTCTTTGTAATCTGAAAAATGAATTTTGTTGAATAATTCTAGTTCCACAAGGACTATACTTTGAAATTTTTAGTAGGTCATCATTACCCTGAATTTATTTAACTTAAACCCCAATCCTCCAAGTAGGTGCTGCTCTATCATAATTCCCATCTTGAACCTAGAATCATTCGTGCTTTCCCATCTACGTTGCTTAACAAATGGCTCCTGTTTACAAAAGGCACATATACGTAGTGGCTACAGGAAACACAAATAAATGGGGTAGGAGGAGTGTCCGACACCCTGGCTGGGGAACTGCTTCTGTGTCTCCCCCACACTTCCCCACCCCATAACTCAATCCACCATTACCAGAGTTGTTTCTAACTGCCCAACCTTCTTTCTGGTAGTTGCCAACCAAGCTATGTCTTCTTCTTCTTTTTACAGTTTCTCTTTCTTCTTATTTTTGTCTTTTTGGTTTTCAGGTCATGCCTAGAGCTATTCAGGGATTACTCCTGGCTTTACACTCAGGAATTACTCCCAGGCAGTGCTCAGGGAATCATATGAGATGCTGGAGATCTAACCCAGGTCAGCTGCAACAAGGCAGACACATCACCTTCAGCCCCGCTATGTTGACAATTTCTTTCTTTTTTTTTGCTTTTTGGGTCACACCCGACAATGCTCAGGGGGTTACTCCTGGCTCTGCACTCAGGAATTACTCCTGGCAGTGCTCAGGGGACCATATGGGATGCCGGGGATTGAACCCAGGCCGGCACAGGCCGGCCGCATGCAAGGCAAACGCCCTACCCGCTGGGCTATCGGCTCCGGCCCCCTGTTGACAATTTCTTATTTCTACTGTCACTGCCTGTGTTTTTTTGGGGGTCACACCTGGCTCTGAACTCAGGAATTACTCCTGGCTGGGCTTGGGGAACCATATGGAAATACCAGGGATTGAACCTGGGTCAGCCACATGCAAGGCAAATGCCCTACCAGCTGTACTATCACTCCGGCCCCCTTGAAATTCTTCTTTTTTAAAAAAAAAATATTTTTTAGTCACTGCCTGTGTTAAAAACTTTGCTTGGCAGTCGGCACTTTGGGGTGAGACAGAAGACTTAAAATATAAGCAGCCAGAGAAGTAGAAGCACACAAAGTGAGACAAAAACAGAGCCGGAGTCAAACAAAGGTAAACAGAACTGGCACCATGAGGAGCAATGTGAATCTCCATATCCCTGTTCCCCCTCCATTCTACCTCAATTTTCTCAGCTTTTCTGGCATTTTGCAGCAGTTCTAGAGTATGTGTCTACTAAAGGGCACCCGCCTGAGTGAAACCTTGGAGACAAAACCAAAGGACAAGTTATCTTTGAATCTCTAAACACAACAAAAGATTGCCCAGAGGTCAGCTGTAGTCTTAAAGCCTGGAATCTTACATCCTTTTTGCCTGGGAGTTTCCGAGTCTCTGAGCAGGGAAACAGCAGTCTTTAGTGGAAGACTCCCCAGTGCAGGGGCACATAGAACTGGTTTACAAGGGCTCATCAGACTCAGTCTTGCATATTTCTTCCCAACTTTGTATCTGGCATGCTGACAGTTTGGAAGCAAACACTTGGGACATGTGCAGATACAGTGGGAACATGCCCATAGATACTAGAACTACTGCATACTAGAAATAAGGCCTCTTATTTTCTTGGGAGAGCCATTTGTTTAACTTGCCAGCACTTCAATATAGTACCGTGTACTCTAACTCAGGGCTGCCTCTCTGCTCAGGGTGGGGAACTAAGAGGGGACGAATGCATACAACCTGGTGGCCAGTAATGCAAATTTCTGGGAGTTTCTGACTGAAAACATGGGACTCTCCAAGATTTCCTTTGGAGGAACAATTAAGAGAGATTTCTCCAAGAAAGAGAAGAAATAAATAACCTGCCATAGGGCAGGCTAGGGGGGGGGAGGGAATCAGGGACATTGGTGGTGGGAAATGGGCACTGGTGGAGGGATGGGTGCTGGAGCACTGTATGACCGAAACTCAAATATGAACATCTTATGAACATCTTTGCAATTGTGTATCTCATGGTGGTATAATAAAATATAAAAAATATTTAATACAATCATATATTAATATAAGGAAATGGGACTCTATTATGTGATCTCTTGAGGGCAGTTATGATGCTGTTGCTATAGAAAAGCAAATAACTCTTCTATACCGGGATATAAAGTAATGTTTAAAATTAAAAAAAAAAAGAGAGAGATTCCTCCAAGCAGTGCCAATTCCTGACCTGCCTTTTTGTTGAATGTACTAAATGGATGTGCCCCAAAAAGATAACGCCCTGCCTTCCAGTGGGGAGATGCTGCTTCCTTGGATAATCGCCTGCTTGCTCTGAAGATCATTGGTTCTGTCTTCTTGAGAAATTAGTTCAGTATCTAATCAGGCAGGCTTCTTCAGTTTTCTCTAAATAACATTTTCCTTTAGAAATTTTTTTTCATAAACTATGTTTGTGCTTTGTTTACATAGGAGAAATTTGTCAAGCTATTTCCCCTTGCATAGCTTGCCACAGAAAGGCTTCTTAAGACTGGGCTGACTTGGTTAATCAGTTACCAGCAATCCCCGTCCTTCAAGCAAGTTTCCTATTTTAAGCTACAAAACAAAACAGGACTCATTTTCATCTGAACACCCAGCCATGCAAATTCATTCATTCTTGGTATTGTGAAGTTCTGAATTCCCTTACCGATGCAATCATTGCCTGGCAGCTTAGATAATTGTCTGTTTCTCAAAGAAGTGCCCACGGTGGACAAGGTGGAGAGGTAAATAAATAATGGGTGCCGTGTGAGCAGGGCTGCTGTCTGGCCTGGCTGCACATGCATCTTCAAACCACAGTGCCCACAACAGTAACTGGCAAGACAGGAAAGACAAGTGTCACTTACTCTGCTTTCACGGGGGTCTGGTCCATCAAAATCACCAAAAGCTGAAGCCTTTGGGGTCTACTTGGAGATAAACTGCAAGGTTCTCACTGAGTAGGAAGAGTCACTTCTGGTGTGATGATGGCAGTGGAGCTCCAGGATTTATTGTCTTTCAGAAAGACAAGAGGGGACCAAGTTCTTCTTTTTGTATTGTTGGATGATGATGTATACTGCCACGCCCACCAGCAGTCAACTCCTGAAGCCAGCTTCTGAGAATTTTCTCTGCTCACTGGGCTATGATTCTCCCTGGGGAGACTTTTCTTAAGGGGTATGGGCAGGATGAGGTCAGGAAGAGATGAATGGGGTGCTGTGAGTGTTCCCAGAGTTTATAGGGCCCCAAAGGCTAAGGATACCTACAGGGGATGGAGGAGGCGGAAGGGCAGGGTACAGAGTTCTTGTGGCTAGTGAACAGTTTTCCCCAAGATTGTATATCGGAGGATTTAAACAGGAAATGTGAGTCCTGTCCTCAAGAACTGGCATGTCCCAGAGAGCCTGTCCCAAAGAGCTGGCTGCCTCCTCTGGGTGCCCTAGGTCCTCTGCTTCTCTTTTTTAAAAAAAATTTTATTATACCACTGTATAATAACAAAGGTGTTCATAATTGGTTCTTGGTAATGCAGTATTCCAGCATCCATCCCTCCACCAGTGCCCCATTCCCACCACCAATGTACCCCCCCCCCTCCCGCCCCCCCCAAGCTGCCTCAACAGCAGGTACCCCCTTTTCCTCTCTTTCTCTCTCTCTGTCTCTGCATCTCTCTCCCTCTTCTTTTTACAAAATGTGGCTAGCCCTGCAGATATAGGGTTTATCATTTAAGTCTCTTTGTGTATATTCAATGGTGAGTTCTGGTCTGACATTACCATTTCCCACACTTAGTAAAACACTAGTATATATTTATATCTCATTAATGAATGCAGTCATTCTATATCTATCCTTTTTCTTCTGACTAATTTCATTCAGCTTGATAGTCTCCATGTCCATCCATTTGCAGGTAAATTTCATAATTTTGTCTTTTCTGATAGCTGCATAGTATTCCATCGTGTAGATGTACCACAGTTTCTTTAGCCAGTTCTCTGTTCTCGGGCACTTAGGTTGTTTCCAGATTCTAGCTATTGTGAATAGAGCAGTGATGAATAAGAAGTACAGATAGTGTTTCTGCTATGTGTTTTTGGGTCTCCGGGTATATTCCCAGGAGTGGTATTGCTGGATCAAATGGGAGCTCAATATCTAGTTTTCGGAGGAATGCCCATATTGTTTTCCAAAAGGGCTGGGCCAATCAGCATTCCCACCAACAGTGGATGAGATCCCTTTTTCCCGAATCCATGCCAGTACCAGTTGTTCTTGCTGTTTTGGATGTGTGCCAATCTCTGTGGTGTGAGATGGTACCTCATTGTTGTTTTGATTTTCATCTCCCTGATGATTAATGATAAAGAGCACTTTTTCATATGCCTTTTTGCCATTCGAATTTCTTCTTTTTGGAAGCTTCTGTTCATTTCATCTCCCCACTTTTTGATGGGGTTGACCGTTTTTTCTTGTGAAGTGCTACCAGTGCCTGATATATCCTGGATATTAACCCCTTATCAGATGGATATTGGGTGAATATTCTTTCCCACTCTGTGGATTGTCTTTGTATCTTGGTCACTGTTTCTTTTGAGATGCAGAAGCTTTTCAATTTTATATAATCTCATTTGTTTATCTTTGCTTCCATTTGCCTGGTCAGTGTGTTTCGTCTTTGAAGATGCTTTTAGTTTCGATGTCGTAGAGCCGCTTTTTCCTGTTTTCTTCAATGTACCTTATAGATTCATGTCTGATGTTGAAATCTATAATCCATTTTGATCTGACTTTTGGGTCCTCTGTTTCTGACTGTTCCCACTCCTCTTTGTGTTTCCCAGTTTCCACCAACTTAATTCCATGGTGAAGTTTTATATCTGCTCCAGGACCCCCCAGCTTGGGGTAGACACAAGGATGATGGTTGTTGGCTTTCAGGACGCTGCCTTGTCATTCCCTATTCTTGTCTTATGTAGTGGTCTGACATCTCTGCAGGGAGAACCCTTGGACTATGCCCTAATCATGGCAGGCTTTTTGCCTTTCTGAGTCCTGGTTCCCACTCAGTCACATGAGTACATCGAACATCACTTGATTCTCCTCCCAGGAGGATGCACCAGGTTAGCACAACCTCAAAAAAGCATCTTCCTATCATTCTGGTGTTAGGGTAAAAGTAGATTTTCCTGCCCTGGTGGGTTCTTGAGAATTGTACAAAATATTTGCATACAAAATTCAGAAGACTTGAAGTTTACTGCAGAGATAGGTCCTGGTCTCTACCCATAAGTCCAGGCCTCTCCTTTACCCTTGAACTATGTCACAAGTCCTGTCCCTGATGCTGCCCCTGTCCCGTGAATAACTTCCCCGTCTAGTCTCTACAGTCCTACACAGGACCTGTAGAGAGTCCTGTGTTGCTCTCTATCCTGTACAGCTTTCCTCTATCTCTGGCCACAAGTCACATGGCATGGGTGATATCCCTGAGCTCTCTACCTGTTGCTGAGTCTCCCAAATGCACCCAGCAGTTCCTGTAGTCCTGTCCTGGCTTTCCTAATCTCCAGCCATGGCCACGTGAGTGAGTGAGACTACTGTGCTCAGCACTTTATCACTTCCTGGGTGTCAGAGCCCTGACTGGGCGTGAGCTTTCGAGGGCATCTGAGTCCTGACTGTATTCTGCCCCTGTCTGGGCATATGCTGCCAGCCTGTACAGGGAAATGTGTCCATGTACACAGCCATTCCTGATCCTGGAAGGAGGTCAGGGACGAGAGAAAAAGAGAGATGGAAATGAGTACTTCCTTTCATCTGCTGCTGGTCCCACTTCCAGCCATCCCATTATCCTGATTGGCTACCTGTTCCATGGGCAAGATTTAAAGGGATCTGGCACTCCACACTTGTGCACCTGCTGGGTCACTGACACAGCCTGGGAGTCTGAGGAATGAAGTCTGTTGCACTGGTCCAGATGCTGCCAAAGTTTACTCTGCCACAGTGCTTGCACCCTTCAACTTCCTCGAAGTTTCTGTATAATGGGTGTCTGATTTCACTTCCACATCAAGGCCATTCAAAGGAGACATGGTGTAAGTAGAAAGCTTCAGTGGCAATACACTGGCAGGTTGGAAAATGACTCATGGCCTTCAAGCCACCATCTTGTCTGCACTGACCCAGAGGAAAGTTTTTATAGGGGAAGAACAAGTAAGCACATTTTCTTGAGGAGAAGTTTTCTGTGGGTATCAGAATGAACCAAAAATAACTCCTGGAGGCAGGGCCCCTGAGGCACACTGCGCCTTGTCTATAAACCTAAACTTAGGAAGTGCTAGGCTTTGGGGGAGGGCAAAGTGAGGAAGACTGTTCTTATCTTTAGTCTTCTGGAAAGAAGCATAAATTGAGGAAGAGGGTCTTTATCTTTAGGCTTAGGGGAAGGACATTTGCTCTTACCCAATACCTAAAGTCCATCATGCTTTCATAACTTTGGCCCTGCTTCAAGGGGCCAGTGTGCATCCTTCTTTGCTCTGAGCCTTGAGCTTTGCAGAAGGACTCTGACAAGTCATTTGGAAATCACAAAAGTGAATATGCTTTGAAAATGTCATTTAAGATTCTGCTTTCTTAGCTATAAAATGAAGACATTAGACCTGGTGTGCAGGTTCTATGTCAATGGAGCATTCCACAAGTCTTTTTGGGGTTGGGTCTTGCCTCTTTGGCAGAAGATTCAAACTAGACAAACGGAAGGCAGCCATCTCTTAGGGAGGGTCTTGAGCAGAATGGAGCTGGCAGGGGATCAGCATTAGCCTCAACGTAGTACTGCCTTCAGTCCTGAGTTCTCTTTTTCCTGACTACAGACATGCTATTAAGTTCCTCAAAACATGATTAATAATGGCAGCTTTATGGAGAGGTTCAATGAAGATTTACAGAACAAATGCTTGAGACATTAAAGATGCCTATCTTTAGCTGATAGATCACCCATGTCTAAACCCTAAGGCAAGGATGCTGGTATAGTTGGTGTATTTGCAGAAGATCCCAGAAAACACTGCAGGGCAGGGGAGGGACAGGGAAGAAAGGGAGGAGTCCCCAAGTGAGATCTCTGAACCAGCAACAGGGAGCACACTGGGAAAATTGCAGGCAGTACAAATTCTCAGGTCCCAACTCATAGTTTTGAGTCAGAAATTCTGGGTAGGAAGCAGAAATCTGATTTTCCGAGCCTCCACATGATTTTTTTTTTATTTTTGGCTTTTTGGGGTCACACCTGATGATGCTCAGGAGTTACTCCTGACTCTTCATTCAGGAATTACTCCTGGCAGAGCTCAGGGGACCATATAGGATGCCGGGGATCGAATCTGGGTTGGCTGTGTGCAAGGCAAATGCTGTACTATCGCTCCAGCCCCTCCACATGATTCTGATGCACACTCGGGTTTGGAAACTACAGTCTCCACTTTCTACCGCCTTTGACCCCAAATCCTGTGATCTGAATGTAGGCAGGCAAGGGCCCCATGGCAATGAATTTCCTGGGAATAAAACTACTAGCCCTAAGGCTGTCCAGATCTACCTTGTAGATATAGGAACCAAGACCTGATAAAGACCTTCATCAACAACAGTCCCTGAGAAGACTGGATGAAACCTCTGTGTCCAGCCCTTAGTCTGATTAACTCTCTATGGACCAGCCTGCAGAAGACACCAGGACTTTCTGGGTCAAGAAGATAAAACTCTGTAAAAGATACCCTGAACAAAGGAAGCAGGCACATATGATGTCTGAGCCTATGTGCTACCTGAGCCCACAAGGCCGAGCACATGTAGTAACTGAGCACATTGTTACCAGCACCTACCCTCTTGAGATGTGATGTACTTTCATGCTTCATACCTAATGCCGGAATGTGTGTACTGGAGCTCTTCACCTTTGGAGGAGCCTGCACTCTCTCTTGAATGCATTACTCTCTCTCTCTCCTTTCTCTCTCTGTCTCTCTGTTCTCCTTCCTTCCCTCCCTAAAGAACCTCCAAATAAACTGTTTGCTTCATTGTTCATCTTCTGAAATTCTTTTCTGCAAGGTATAAAAGAACCCACAAGACCTGGGTAAGACTTAGGGCTGACTCTCCTTTTCCAGCACAGAGCAACACCTCGCTCCAGCCTAGGTGGGTGGCTCCTCGAGAAATCGGGTGGTGGGGATAAAACTCCCATGCGGAGAAGAGCAAACAGATGCCAGGTGTAATTTGGTCATCTCATGGGTCTGGGGGAACTTGAGGTCCATGCCATCTAGGGGCTCATCGCACTTTATCAATCCTAGGCAGGTCCGGCAGATCCCTGGATAGCAGAGGCATATCAGAAGAAAGCCACTCTTCCTCCCTCTTCTCTGCTTCCATGGGGGCCCACCAACATCATTTCTCCTCAGCATTGCTAGACTGGGTTGCTTTAGCTTGAAACCTAAACAAGAAGATTCTCTGTCTTCTTCCCCACTCCCCCACCCATACCCAGGCACTGTGTGACTTTCAAGGGTTAGAAGGCAAACTCCTGGGGCCAGAGCGACAGCACAGAGGGTAGGGCGTTTGCCTTGCACACGGCTGACCTGGCTTCGATCCCGGCATCCCATAAGGTCCCTTGAGCACCGCCAGAAGTAATTCCTGAGTGCAGAGTCAGGAGTAACCACTGAGCATTGCTGGGTGTGACCTAAAAAGCAAAAAAAAAAAAAAGGCAAACTCCTTATGGCAAGGACAAAAGGTGAGGAGGCAGGGCAAGATTAGGGAATAAGGCCCCCAAAGGGAAATGTCTGATATGGAAAGTCATGAAGGTGTCCTAGATGGCTATAACTTGGGTAATCTAGGCCTGTGGGTTCTGGACATCCACCCTTGTTGAAAGAATATAAAAGGGTACAGGCTTCTGCCGTTCTTTGGAATCCTTCTCAGGAGACCCCTCCCATACATAACCTGGGTCAGAATGAGGCTGAGAGTACTTTGAAGTTGGACTATTCTCTTCCAGGCTTCCACTAGGTGGCACCCACTGCCTTCACTCCCTCTCTACTTGGTCAACAAGATGTCCCTAATGTGTTTCCACCTCAGAACCTTAGCATAAGCTGTGCCCTCTTCCTAGTTGTCTTTCTTCCAGATGCAGGCAGAGATGGTTTCCTTGCCTCTGACATTTCTATACAAGGTCTTCTTTAAGCATCTCATTTAAACTCAAATCTCCCTTCAACCCCCAGCAACCCCCTTTCCTGGGTTACTTTTCACTGCACAGCTGACATTTATTTAGTTCTTGCCTACCACAGTTCTACAGCATGAGGCCAGCACCCCAAGGCTGGTACATTCCCTCTTTTGTTCACTGCTACTAGGAAAGTACACAGTGTAGGGGCCCACTGAGCACTTCTTTATGTGCCCCCAAAGTACCAAGTTGGGATGGCTACAGAGTCTGTGAACTTGGAGGCTTTCAGCTTCATCCAAGATTCAGGAGTCTTGATTTCTCTCAGATACACTCCAACCAGCTCACATTTAGACTTGAGGGCACCTGGCTCTTCTTTCTATCACTTCATGGGCACAAGTAAGTCTGACTGGCCTGTGACGGAGGCACTGCTCCTGCAGAATTCTCTGTCTGGGCACTCCACTGGGCTTCCCAGGGCAGGGAGAGGTGTAGGAGCCTGTGGAGAAAGCTCCTCCTGGCAGGTCTGCCACAAGGAACTGAGAACTGGAGGGCAGGGTTTGAGAGGCTATAAATGAAAGAGCTGCACAGCCTCCAGCCCAGCCTGCCACCTCTTCCCTTCTCTCCTGCCCACAACCCCGGATCTTGAGGGGTGGTTCCTGCGCAGGTCCCAGGGTCCCTGGGTCACCAATCAAAACTGGCCTTGAAAACTGCTCGTGGGATCATAGCAGGTTGGAGAGTGAAGTGACTGCAGGAACCAAACCAGGTAGAAGATAGTCCCAGGTGGAGCCAGGAGAAAGGGTGGGGAGGCCTGGAAGGGGCAGATCCTCTGAACCTCAGATCTCAGCCACAGACAGTCCCCCTCGTGCCCCCACACTCTCATCCGGTCGCAAAGCTGTGGTAATTGGCTCATGCTGGTTTTCAGTCCCATCAGCCTCATTTCTGTAACTCTTCTCTCTGGCAATCCTTGAGTGATGGGACCTCAAAGATAAGTTAGACAAGGCCGATGATTCATGACAAATCCTTATGGACTCTGTGGACAGGTAGCATCAGTATTACCAGGGAGCCTGTTGGAAATAATTTCAGTCCTCACCTCCTGGAGTCAGGGGAAGGGTGTTGGACCCAGGAATCTGGGTTTGAAAACTCCCTCAGCTGCTTCTCATCTGAGGATCATTGTTAGAATCTTGCTCCTTCAAAGGAGTGTTGGCAGGACCCAAGCCTTAGGAGAAATGCAGACTCTCAGGTCCGATTAACCTAGGGAGCCAGAACTTGCATCTTTAGCAGATCTGGAGGTTGGTTCTCACTTTATCATGAGACATGGTGCTGTAGAAGGTCATGAGGGATAGAAAACCACAAGGGTTGAAGTGGTAACCAGAGGCAGGTTATGCTGTGCAGAGAGCTCTTCACCTCTCCACCGAATCAGGGAGTAGAGGCATGAACCACATGTTCCTGAGGACCTCAGCAGCAGAGGGGTGACAATGCTGCAGAGCAATGTCCCCTGGGCTGGAACAATAGTACAGCGGGCAGGGTGACTATAGCCTTGCATGTGGCCAACCTGGGTTCGATCCCTGACATCACTGCCAGGAGCAATTCCTGAGTGCAGAGCCAGGAGTAACCCCTGAGTATCTCTGGGTGTGACCCAAAAGCCAAAAACAAAAATAAAACCAGTCCCACACATTTCAAAGTGTCAGCATGGCAGGAATTATTGCTTCACTAATTATCAGGCGTCGGACAGCTGCTCTCAGGCTGACGGGTAGATGGTGACTTTCAATATGACTCCAGGGTTTAGTGAGTGAGGGCACACTGGGTTCTAGAATCAGAATCCTGGATTCACATCTGGTTCCCATCCTGAATTGGTGAGGCCACGGCCCTCTGCAGGAGAGGAAGGGAAATTGGGCCCCCTTTCCTTCAGGATGTCTGCAGAGGTCTATCACATTTCAAAATATGAGGCCACGCATGTAGTCATTGGCAGACTACTCTTCTTGCATGTGTGAGGAGCTAGGTTTGATTGCCAGCACCATACCAAGAAGTTGAAGTGTGTGTATCTTTAAGGCTTTCCCTATCACGTATTTACACATGAGGGAGAAGATACAAATTCCACCAATGTTTCCTGTGGTATGGAGACTTATTAGGTACATGAAATATTATGTACATCTACACAATGGAATACTATGCAGATGTCAGAAAAGACAAAGTCATGAAATTTACCTGAAAATGGATGGACATGGAGATTATCATGCTGAGTGAAACTAGTCAGAAGGAAAAGGTCAGATATAGGATGAATGCATTCGTTAATGACATATAAACATATACCATTGTTGTGGTTGGTCTGGCATTGCGTTAACCACAGGGAGCAGGTATTACACAGACTAGTGCGATGTAGTTCTGTCCACTGCATGGGGGTGATTTTGGTTCTGGGAATGTGTCACTGTCTCATCAGCTGGCCTTTTGGTCCCTAGCAAACCTTACAACTAGTGGGTCTTGAAATGTGTTCCAATGACCTCTGAGCTCCTCAAAACCCATTGAAGGAGTCTGTAATGCTTTCCCTTTTCCAACTCTGTGTCTGTGTGAGGCTGGCCTTTGCAGCATTTAACAAAGCCATACTCCCAGCAGAGGCATCCAGTGGGGATAGGGGTCAAGGTGTGGATAGCTTCAGTTAACTAGGCATTGGAGATTTGCATAAAAGGAAAATGGTGCTAATCTTTTCACTCAAGTATTTTTAATTGAAAAGAACCATTTTAATTTTTGATTTCCTATTAGTTATGTGAATGAATGACTGAACTTTTTTTTCAGTTTTATATAATCCCATTTGTTTATCTTTCCTTCGATTTGCTTTGTCAGTGGTGTTTTGTCTTTGAAGATGGCTTAGCTTTGATGTCGTACAGCTTTTTTCCTATGTTTTCTTCAATGTGCCTTATAGATTGATTCATGTCTGATACTAGCCATCCCAGTTTCTGCTTCCTTTCCTTCTGGTACCCTGATGACATTGGGATTGTTCCTCTTGATGCTGTCAAATATAATGTTTTTTTCAAACGCCCTACCCGCTGGGCTATCGCCTCCCGCAAATTCTTGCCCTTTTGAGTGTTACTTATATTATTACTTATTATGAAAGAAAAACAATCTGCTGCTCTTCCACCCAGCATAAGAGCTGATCACAGCCCGGCTTGCACGGCTGCTTCCGCCACGGCGGTTCATCAATAAATGCTGGATTTTGAGATGACTACAAGAGTATGCCACCTGCACGGCAGAGCCTGGCAAGCTACCTGTGTCGTATTTGATATGCCAGATACCAGTAACAATTATAGACCTCATTCCCATGACCTGATGGAATGGTTTGAGGCTCTTTATGTTCCTGGAGCGAGCAGATGCCCTTGGGCTCTACTAGCATGAGACAGGACATATGGAGATGTTACTGGTGCCCGCTCGAGCAAATCGATGATGAACGGGAAGACAGTGATACAGTGATTGAGATCTTTAATCCATTTTGATATGACTTTTTATTCATGGCATTAGAAGGAAGTATAAGTTCATTTCTTTTACACATAGCTACCCAGTTTTCCTAGCACCATTTGTTGAAGAGGATGTCTTTGCTCTAGTTAATATTTTTTGCTCTTTTTTTTTCTTATTCAACATTTTTTAAATTTTTTATTTTTACAATTATAAAGATATACAATTAAAAATTTCATATTTGGGTTTTGGTCATACAGTGTTCCAACACCCATCCCTCCACCAGTGCCCATCTCCCACCACCAACGTCCCCAGTTCCCTCCCCTCCCCAGCCCGCCTCCATGGCAGGTTCTTTATTTCTTTCCCTTTCTCTCTCTTTCTATTTTCCTTCCCTTCCAGATTATGGATTATAGAACATACATTAAAGGGTTGTCATGTGTATTTTTTTGCCTCTATTTAATGCTCAGTTCTAGGTTGGTATTAATACCCTCAACAATTGTTAGCACACTTTTCCATTTTCTGTCTTACCTAGTCTCTGACTCCCACACGTTTGTGATAATTTCCACCTTTTACAAAACCTCCTGATATATGTTTCACTTGACCTTGGATATTGGTATCATAATATGTACATATATATTTATGTTATGCAAATAAATGCAGTCATTCTGTATCTGTCTCTCTCCTTCTGGCTAATTTCACTCAACATAATCTTCTCCATGTCCATCCATTTATAGGCAAATTTTATAACTTCATTTTTCCTAACAGCTGCATAGTATTCCATTGTGTAGATGTACCAAAACTTCTTTATCCAGTCATCGATTTTCGGGCACTCTGGTTGTTTCCAGATTCTGGCTATTGTGAATAATGCCCCTATGAACATAAAAGTAGGGATGGTGTTTCCGCTGCGTATTTTTGGTTTCCCAGAGTAGATTCCCAGGAGTGGTATGGCTGGGTCAAACTGGAGTTCAATTTCTAGTCTTTGGAGGAATGTCCATATTGTTTTTCCAGAAAGGCTGTACCAGCCGGCATTCCCACCAACAATGAATGAGTGTCCCCTTTTCCCCCACATCCACACCAGCACTTGTTGTTCTTGCTCTTTTGAATATATGCCAGTCTCTTTTGAATATATGCCAGTCTCAGTGGTGTAAAGTGGTATCTCATTGTTGTTTTGATTTGCATCTCTCTGATGATTAGTGATGATGAGCATTTTTTCATATGTTTTTTGGCCATTCGAATTTCTTCCTTGCTGAAGTTTCTGTTCATTTCTTCTCCCCATTTTTTTGATGGGGTTGTTTGTTTTCTTCTTGTAAAGTTCTACCAGTGCCTGATATATCCTGGATATTAACCCCTTATCAGATGGGTATTGGGTGAATATTCTTTCCCATTCTGTGGACTGCCTTTGTATCTTAGTCACTGTTCCTTTTGAGGTGCAGAAGCTTTTTAGTTTCATGTAGTCCCATATGTTTATCTTTTCTTCTAGTTGCTTTGTTAGTGATGTTTCACCTTTGAAGATGCCTTTAGCTTCAATGTCGTGGAGGGTTTTTCCTATATTCAACGTACTTTATGGATTCAAGTCTGATATTGAGATCTTTAATCCATTTTGATCTGATTTTTGTGCATGGTGTTAGACACAGGTCCAAATTCATTTTTTACATGTTGCTGCCCAGTTTTCCCAACACCACTTGTTGAAGAGGCTTTTCTTACTCCATTTTAGACTCTTTGCACTTTTGTCAAAGATTAACTGATCATGTGTTTGAGGTTGGGTGTATTTTTTTGCTCTTTTATCGAAGATTAAGTGATCATATATTTGAGAGTGTGTGTCTGGATATTCAGTTCTGTTCCATAGGTCTACGGGTCTGTCTCTACATCAATATCACTTGATCACTTGATCACTTGACATCCTGTTATTCATCGATTTGCTTGAGTGAGCGCCAGTAACATTTCCTAAACATTGTCATTACTAGTTTTGGCATATCAAATACGCATCAGACAGCTTGCCAGGCTCTGCCATGCGGGCAGTATACTCTCAGTAGCTCTCTAAGAGGGATTCTCTAAGAGGACACCAATATCACGCCATTTTAATTATAAATACTTTGTAGTAGAACTTGAAGTTGGGGAAAGTGATACCTCCCTTCTTCTTTTTCCCAAGGATTGCTTTAGCTATCCATAGGGATTTATTATTCCATAAGAATTTCAGGAGTGTTTGGTCAATTACTTTGAAGAATGTCATGGTTATCCTTATAGGTACTGCATTGCATCTGTATAAAGTTCTAGGGAGTATTATCATTTTGTTAATGCTAATTCTCCCAATCCATGTCTCCATTTCCTCAGGTCCTCTTTTATTTCTTGAAGCAGCATTTGTCAATGAGATCATTAAACATCCTTACCATTTCTTCTCTGAATTCTTTGTCAGAGAGATTATGTACCTGTGTATTCTTTTTTGAGACTTCAGGATTGTTTTCTTCATCTGCTCTTCTAGGTGGGGATCTGTGTCATTTCCCCATAGCACTGTGGTAGTCCGAGGGTGGATCCTTCTGGGGTACGGTTTCTTCCTCACTGTCATGTAGGACTCTGGAGATGCTAAGCAGATGGTGTTCCTCTGTACCCTCTTCGAGGATGTTACATTCCTCTTGGTATTGAATTTCCTGTTTTTGCCCCCTGGGTGGTAACCTGAGGGGGATGCAACCTTGGCAAGCTAAGGTTCAAAATGTCCCATTTATCGCCTCTGCAGCTCGGAATTTTGGGAGTTGTAGTTCCGATTCCTTTCCCTAACACATGGTTGCAGTGTCTCCAGGGCCTGCCTGAGGCTGGCCGCTTTCTCTGCGCAACTGCTCCAGGCAGCCCGCCCCCCAGGGAGGTTACCTTGATTGAACTTTTTTTAAATAATATTTCAGAGTCTGAATTCAAGCCACAAACATGCAAGGTAAATATTCTACCACAGAGTCACATCCCTGGTCTGCAAATTACTGAATTTTTAAGTTTTCTTTCAATTTCTATTAGACAGAAGAGGATTTTTATTTTTTGTTTTGTGTTTTGCATCTTTAGTCATATCTTAGAACATAAAATTCCTAGGACTTAAAACAATCTGAAAGGAACAGATACCTCCTATAGAGATCAATAAAGTCAGTACAATATGCCCCTCCACCCCAGGTGATGATGCCCCTCCACCCAGGATACGGCCAGAATAAGATAAACAGGATGGACTTATGGGAGGTGGGCGGGTTGTGAGAGATGTACGTGCAAGACATTGTCGGGGATGCCGCCAGGGTCCCCACAGTGCTGGGAAGCGAGTTCCCTTCTACCTCTGAAGCCGGTGGGGAATGGATGAAAACTCAGGAATCCGATGCAGTTTTAAAAAGGCTTTACTTATCACAGGTTCAGGCATACAAATCATCAATAGGAAAAACCCTGTGCTTAGGATTCCCTGCTAGAACCCCAGCCACGTGTAGGCCAAGATGGCGGCCACCACTTGTTAAGGCCCTGTAAAGAGGAGACAAAGACAAAACTCCCAAGAAGAGTGTGAACCCACAAAGAGAGAGCACAAAAAGAGAGAGCAGGAGAGGAAGCAGCCTAGTTTTATACCCCTGCACCTCAGACCTCCCACTATTATGGGAAGCAGGGAGGGTCAAATGCCCTCAGGTAATTTCTCCCAGCACCTCACCTAGGCCCTTTTATATGCTAATGTTTTGAGCCAAGATCTGCCTGGAAATGCCTTTTTATAGGGTAGAGAATGGGGTTTCTGAGATGGCATGTCTCTGTACCAAAGACTATACTAATGCCAGTTAAATATTTCTCCAAGCCTTCACAAGAGTCTTGTCTACTTCCACGGTAGTTTTGTATTTCAGTTGCCTTTGAGTTATCAGGGAGCCATGCTTGCTTGCTTGGAGGCAAACAGCATTTCTCTCTGATCGAATTACTTAGAGATCTAACGTGGCCAGGCAAATATGCTGGTAAGATCTAGCTAGTACCATGATGATTGTGGTAGCATGAGAGAATATTTATACCAGCCAGTACAGAATACATAGTCAGATAAACTGTCACATTTAAACAATCCCCTATCTATGAAGTGACCTGCAGGAGGCAATCCAGGGTAAATGAAGAGGCTCTTAGGAGTCCTGCAACAAGACGTGCCCTGCCTGCTTCCTCACGTAACCCACGTATCCCTAACTAACATCTTAATTCTGACCTTTGAATGGATAGACTGGAGATGTATGTGGGGCTACAAACTCATTGACTATGTACTGCACAGGCTCTGCTGTAATGGTCAGTAATAGCCTATATAAGATCCCCCTTAAGGAGGCTGGGGTCTCGCCTGCCTAATCGAACCTGTGTGTTCTGTGGGAGATGGCTCTCGCTAGCCAGCCTAATAAACTCTGCTTTGTTAATTGCAGTCTCACACAAAGTAATCTCCTGTGATTCTAGTATGGACCCCTGTTACAGTGCTCCAAAAGAAATTGGTAATTAGGACTTTAACATGGAATTAAATGAGTTACACAAGATATTGTTAAACTGTCTGCTCTATTTCTACAGATCTTTATGCTTCTTTTGAGCAGGTTCAACAGCAAACTGGTATATTACACTTCATTGTGAGTAAATTGAAATATATGCTTTTCTCTTTGCACCTTCAGCACATTTTCTTTGATGCTTCATGGCACTGTGTTAATTTGCATAAATCCAGATTTTTTATATATATGTATATATATATATATTTCCTCTCTGTAACAGGGTATACCTCTCATGCAGATAGGAAAGTCAGTTATGGTACCCCAAGACCATCTTCCAGGAAAAATAGGAGTCAAAGGAATTGGTCTAAATGACAGGAGCAGTTAGCTATAACAGGTAGTGTTACAAGTACCCTACAAACCTCAAGGAGATCCTAGAGGCAGGCTAGCTCAAGGAAATCGTCTCTGCTGTGGGGAGGATGAGGAATCTGCCAATCTGCAGTGACTGACAACTGCCTGGGCCATGCGACAAGGAAGGCTGCTGTAGCAGGGGGTGACTTCAGCCCCAAAAGGGATGTGGTCATTCTCTGCTTTTGAAAACCCAGTGAAAGAGGCCTGGGGCCACCTGTAAGCTCATCGTGGAACCTGATCTTCATGCTGTGACCAAACCTGGGATAGGCCTGATGTGACAGGTAAATACATTAAAATACCATCATTGCAGAGCTGTACTGGCCTCCCCCGACCAGCCGCCACGGGCACCGGGAGGGATGTGGGTCTACCCGGCCCACCACCCAGCAGAGCCCACAAGCCAGACGACCCCCCCACCCGAGGGCCTCCATTTTCACACCGACTTCTCTCCAGACCCCACCAGACCAGCCTATAGCGCCTGGCGCCGCTCAGCGCGTGGTTCATCAATCAAGCTGGACTTAGAGATGCCTACAAGAGTATGCTACCGCTCGCAGAGCCGGCAAGCTACCTGTGTTGTATTGAATATATGCCAAATACCAGAAATATAGACCTCATTCGAGGATTGAGGCTCTTTATGTTCCTGAGCAAGAGATGCCTTGCCTACTAAACAGACTAGGAGATGTTACTGGGGCCCGCTCGCTAGGACGGGAGACAGTGATACAGGACCATCATTGGTGTTTCCTGCTCTGTCTCAGCGAATCCCCAGAATTTCTTAGTAGTAATGGGGTACCCTGAATGGAGAGTTCTCCAGTCTTGCTGTGTTTAAGCAAAAGAACCAGTTTGGCTTATTAAGTCATTTGTCAAGTTTAAAGTGAAGATGGATGGAGAAAAGATCAGATTCTAGCTCTACAAAAGGTAATTGAATAAATGTGTCTAAATAGAATGCAATGAACAAAGTAGAGTTTATTGGGCTGGCTAGCCAGGGTCAAGCTCCCACAAGGACACACAGGTCCGATTAGGCAGGTGAGACCCCAGCCTCCTTAAGGGGGATCTTATATAGGCTCTTACTGACCATTACAGCAGAGCCCGTGCAGTACATAGCCAATGAGCTTGTAACCCCACATACATCTCCAGTCTATCCATTCAAAGGTCAGCATTAAGGTGTTAGGGTTATGTGGGTTATGTGAGGAAGCAGGCAGGGCACATCTTGCACGTACATTGGGTCATCTCTCACAACCTGCCCACCTCCCATAAGCCCATCCTGCTTATCTTATCCTGGCCAGTATCCTGGGTGGAGGGGCATCAGCACCTGGGGTGGAGGGGCATATTGTACTGGCTTTACTGATCTCTATAGGGGGAATCTGTTCCTTTTATTCCTCCTCTTTTCTTTGGGCTACATTGAGGAGTCACCCTCAAGGGAATGGAAAGCCTGGTATTGTTGGCAGAGGACCAAAAGTACCCCTTGGATAACCCAGATAGAACTTGTTTTACTGACTAGGTAATCAGCATAGTCTAAAAGGAACCAGGACATACATACCATTCCTAGTCTGACCAGGAACATCAGCTAAAACGGCAAACACGCTCTTAAGTCTGCTAATAGGCCAAGGGACTTCAAGCTAGCATCCAAATTGGTTAAGTGTGCATTCGTAGTTCATGAGCACACAGTCATTTGGAGAGAATAAGGATTTTAACAGCATTTAATTCTTGAGCCATCATGGTACCAATACCTCACCCAGTAAATATTCCCTCTAAGCCAGAATACTCTGCAGAAGAGGAACAATGGGTATTGGATTTAATACATTAGTGAATAACAATTGTCCATGGGAAGGGACTGAACAGGGCAGTTAAGAATAACTCAGAACTGTGCTTTTTGTGCCATGAGGATTCACAACTTGACTTCATGCAAATGCTCAAATGTTCAGTGTATAGTCATCTATTGGTTCTAACACATTCAGTGAAAGGGGCGAGGCTTTTCTATGTTGTACAAAAAGCCAGAAAGGTGGTTTGGTGTTTCTATTAGAAAAAGCTGGACACAGTGTGTTTGCTTCAGTTTGTGTTACCTTTAACTCCTCCAGGGCCTAATCATTTCTAAGTAATGTTCTTAGTCTAATTAATCTGATCTTTTCTTGCAGACAATGATAACTTCAGAAAATCCAATCAATTCATTGCCTGGGCCCCATTTAAACTGAGGTAGTAAGGAGATTTCACCCCTTTCATAGGCAGGGTCTACAGTTCCTGTGTCAGTATGAAGCAGCTTCAGAAGATGAACCCTCACCCATTTTCCCTTAAAGATATATGGTAGTAAAATCTCTAAAAACAAAAATGATGTGGATAGATAGACAGGAAAGGGCCCCATGGCAGTGAAGTTCCTAGGGTGTAATAATGCCTCCTAGCCCTAAGACATTTACCTGGAACTATCCCAGACCAGAGAAAGCTGGATCCACCCTCCAAAAGAAGATCCTATGAATGTTAGGACCCTGCTGCCACTCCTGAGCTTGTTCCTGATAAGCCTATCAGAGGGTCAAGCTGCCACTGCTCTAGGAAGGGAAATTTCTGGGACGTCTATGTTTGGGCTAGGGTTCCTGGTTTGCCTGCACCTTGGGTCCTCTGGTCTTATACACATATTCAGGTGAAGGGGGACACCAACATTTAGGGCTCTCCAGGAGGAAATGAGTCCCTGTACTCATTCCTATTGCTGTCAGTCTGGGAATAACAGGGACTGCAGCCTTGGGGGCAACTGCCTGGTAAAAACAGATGAGAATGCAAAGCAACTGGTTAATGTGGACCACACTAGGGCAGTCAGAGATTCCATGACTAAACTATGGGAAGAATTGGCCAAAAGAAAGAGGGAGTGAGAAGCCC
Source organism: Cryptotis parvus (assembly GCA_021461705.1). Classification (NCBI taxonomy): domain Eukaryota; kingdom Metazoa; phylum Chordata; class Mammalia; order Eulipotyphla; family Soricidae; genus Cryptotis; species Cryptotis parvus. The sequence continues at coordinate 58,194 of JAJIBD010030798.1, forward strand.
AAGAAGGATGGTTGAAATCCTGGTTTAATCAGTCACTCTGGGTTGTGACTCTCCTCTCGTCCATAGCTGGGCCTCTAGCCATTCTGCTCCTCTTGGTAGCCCTAGGGCCCTGTATCCTAAACAGGTTTGGTTTGGGTTTGTAATAGAGTGCTTGAACACTGTCCAACGTTTGGTCCTCTGCCAACAATACCAGGCTTTCCATTCCCTTGAGGGTGACTCCTCAATGTAGCCCAAAGAAAAGGGGGAATAAAAGGAGCAGATTCCCCCTATAGAGATCAGTAAAGCCAGTACAATATGCCCCTCCACCCCAGGTGCTGATGCCCCTCCACCCAGGATACCGCCAGGATAAGATAAGTAAGATGGGCTTATGGGAGGTGGGCAGATTGTGAGAGATGACCCAATGTACGTGCAAACGTGCCCTGCCTGCTTCCTCACATAACCCACATAACCCTAACACCTTAATGCTGACTTTTGAATGGATAGACTGGAGATGTATGTGGGGTTACAAGCTCATTGGCTATGTACTGCACGGGCTCTGCTGTAATGGTCAGTAAGAGCCTATATAAGATCCCCTTAAGGAGGCTGGGGTCTCATCTGCCTAATCGGACCTGTGTGTCCTTGTGAGAGCTTGACCCTGGCTAGCCAGCCCAATAAACTCTGCTTTGTTCATTGCATTCTCATGTGATTCTCTGTCTCTCGAGGGGATTAGACTCTAACAAACCTAAAAACTATTTCTCTAGGGCAGACAGATTAACGTATTTTAAATGACTTGATCCACCCACTAATACAACAACCCAAGGGAAATTAACTCTTTTCTGAATCTTACTTTCCTCAACTATGGGCACTAACAAACTAGAATACATAAAGCATGTAGTATCATTTAGTATATAGTGTTCACTTAATAAATAGCTATGATAGCTCTCTGAACTCTGTGGTAGATCCAGGCTTCTCAACTCTTGCAAAAGACGTGTTAAACTAGTAGCTTCATCTTGGATGAAAAGAGTATTTACACCAGAGAAACTGGAACTCAGGGGCCATCCGGAAAACTGGAACTATCTTCAATACTTGTGTGTGCCTTTGGATTTTTCTCTTGCAGCGACAGTGTTAGTCTGGCTGACAGCATTGTGGCAGCATAGAAATCACCAGCACACCCCTGCAGGATATCTGCACACCATAAGCACAACACAGGGAAGATATTTCTAGCTCCTCTTTCATCTTAAATCTGCAAAAGCAGACCTCTGATGACAGCTCCATTATCTGCATCTTAGTTTACATAAGTCAGACAGAAACTAGCTTGTACTGGAATGTCTGCCTTTTGCATCTTAGTTTACATAAGCCATTCTTTCAGACAGAAACTGCTCTTACCAGATGCCTGCCTGACAGGGAGCACCACCGGGGTCCCAGACAGTGCCGGGAAGCAAGTTCCCTTCTACCTCCAAAGCCGGCGGGGAATGGATGAAGACTCAGGAACCGATACAATTTTAAAAGGGCTTTACTATCACAGGTTCCAATATACAATCCAAGAGCAGGGAAAACCTCCAGACTCTGGGTTCCCAGCTAGGCCCCAGCCAGGTGTAGGCCAAGATGGCTGCCACCACATGTTGAGGCCCAACAGAGAATGGAGAGGACGTAGAAGCAAAACACCAAGGGAAGCCGAAATGGCAAAAAGGGGGGAAAAGAGAGAGCGCCTCTTTTTTTCTTGCAGCTTATTTTATAGCTAGAAATCCGTCCAAACTCCCTAGTCCAGCCCATTCTGGGCTGGGCTATCTAGAGATGAAAACAGGAAAATAGCTCTATAGAAATGTAGCAAGATGCCATTGGGCTACATTGGCACGTGATAGGGTCCAATGGAAATGTTACTGGTGCCCGCTCGAGCAAATCGATGAATAACGGGATTCAAGTGATCAAGTTCAAGTGAAGTGAAGAAATGTAGCAACTTCAGGAGACCATCGGGCTGTTTACAAGGACCAAGAGCTAATTAAAAACCTCCTAGCAGAGCTGGGAGAATCTATAAGCTAAATGTAACTTCCCCTGGCAGGAAGGATCAAATGCCCTTAGGTAATTTCTCCCAGCACCTCACCTAATGTCTTGAGCCAAGATCTGCCTGGAAATGCCTTTATAGGGTAGAGAAGGGGGTTTCTGAGATGGCATGTCTCTGTACCAAAGACTAACACTAATGCTAGTAAATATTTCTCAAAGCCTTCACAAGAGTCTCGTCTACTTCACGATAGTTTTGTATTTTAGTTGCTTTTGAGTTATCAGTTAGCCATGCTTGCTTGCTTGGAGGCAAGCAGCATTTCTCTCTGGTCTAATTACTTAGAGATCCAACGTGGCCAGGCCAATATGCTGGTAAGATCTAGCTAGTCCCACGATGATTGTGGTAGCATGAGAGAATATTTATACCAGCCAGTACAGAATACATGGTCAGATAAGACTGCCACATTCAGACTACCCCGTATCTATGAAGTGACCTTCAGGAGGCAATCCAGGGCAGATGCAGAGGCCTAGGCTTTTAGGTGTCCTGCAACACCTGCCTAGTCTTCATTGCAGGGGAAGTCCTAAAACTGACAGAAAAGGAGTTCAGAGTTAGGTTTCACACCTAACTCTTGTACATGTAAACTGTTGAGTAAGCCCAGACTGACCCAGCATAAATCTAACATTCTCTTTCTCCTGCCTTGGGCTTCCCCATATCTGTGTGAGGGAAGCAGCCTATGGACCATATATGTTGTAATTTTAGGGACCAAAAAAAAAAAAAAAAAAAGAGAGGCCTTGGAGGTCATTACAAGATCCACTAACAGAAACTCACCTACTTTATTTACAGGGACAACAAGGTGACATGCATCAGACCCACCTCTGCAATCCTCCCCAACCACCCTAAATGCGATGGTGTTTGTCTCCAAAAACAAGCATCCTGTTCTTTTCTCATACCTGCTGCTGCTGAGGACTGTGCAGGCAAGACAGACCTCTAGGAAGGGAGCCTTCCAACAGGCGGGTTCCTTCCTAGTGAGGCTCCTACTCCATGCATCATCCCCGCCACCAGGCACCAGTGGACCCAGACTGAGGCAGAGACATTAACTCACGCTCAACCTGGACCTGCTCACAAGAACACCAGGAGCCCAGTTATCTCCACGACACCCCACCCCCACCAGTCTTGAGTGGCCTCTGGTTCAAGGTGCACAAACAGAAGATCAGATCACATGCTGGTGCCTTTGAGGGGGCAAGGCAGCTTCTACTCAGCTTATACATCCCTTTTCTGGAGTCTTTAGTTTCATTACTGTCTTCTTTCCTCTGTGGGTTTTCTGAGAGGTGGGGGAGAAAGTGAGGTGGTGGTATTTTGTTCTGTTTTCTGGCCTTTGTTTTTCATGCTAACTCTCCCCAAGCACCTCTGGGACCTCCTATTGCTGAAGGACATTGCCCCGGTTCGTCTGGCCATCTTGTGTGCTGCTTGCACCCAGACATTCTAAGACCACCCAAGACAATAGCATGGTAGATCCATGAAAGAAAGTGTCGCCTGTAGTCCCTGACCACCCATCTTTGTCGGGTGCTTAGTTCAGACAGCACCGGCCTGCACCCAGCTGCTTCCTCACTGCTGCCTCAGGGCCACCCACACACACTCTTTCTCTCTCCCTTTGTTTCTATTCACAGCAACCTGTCCTTCCTCTACTTCCTGCACTCTGCTCAGAGTGCAGGCAAATGCCTTTACAAAACATCCGTGGCCCCAGAGTCTACGGAGGAGAAGGAAAGAAATAGAGTGAAGGGAAGGGGATAAGAGAGAGATGAAAAGCAACGGGGGTAGAGCCAAGGGGAGTCCGGATGTTAAGGAATGATAGAGCCAAATATCCAAACCACAGACAGAGTCAACGACACTGAAATTGGGAGACCCAAACTTTAATAACAAACATAAAAGGTGCCTGTCAAGGTGGCAGATTGGGGGTGGTGGGTAGGAGAGGGAATCTGGGAACACCGATGGAAAGAAGTTGATCCTGGTGGTGGGATCGGTGAGGGAACATAGCACAGTGGGTATTGTTTTTGCCTTGCATGCGGGCGACCCAGGTTCGATCACTGGCATCCCATATGGTCCTCCAATCACCACCGGGAGTAATTCCTGAGCGAAAAGCCAGGAGTAACCCCTGAGCGTTGCTGGGTGTGACCCCCTCCGCAAAAAAAAAAAAAAAAAAAAAAAACAATTATGGACAACTTTGTAATGCATGGTGCTTTCATAAAATAAAATTTTGAAAGGGAAAAGGCAATACATTTTTTATTTTTTGCCTTTTGGGTCACACCTGGCAATGCTCAGGGATTTCTCCTGGCTCATTCAGGAATTACTCCTGGCGGTGCTCGGGGACCATATGGGAGGCAAACACCCTACCTGCTGAACTATCGCTCCGGCCTAAAAAGTAAATAAATTTAAAAACAAAAAGAATGGTCACTGTGGAATCCACAGTTTAGAAGCCTGAGGACACCTGGACACCTTAGTTGCTGAGCACTGGCAAGAAGCTCCTGGGAAATTAAACAGAGAGTTCTACTCCTTCCAAAAGCTCAAGGTGGTGAGTCTTGTCAGTGTGGTCTACAGAGACACTGGTCATTTGCTAAATTAGCATAGGGGGACAGAGGCAGAGCCCATGCACTTGTCCCTCCCAGAGTTGCAACTGTAGCAGAGAATTCACGCACAGGTTAGCATAAGTCACGTGATCTAAAAGATCACATAGGCTGGAGTGATAACACAGTGAGCAGGGCACTTGCCTTGCACATAGCTGACCTGGGTTTGATCTCCGGCACCCCATCAAGTCCTCGGAGCAGTGCTAGGAATAATACCTGAGTGCAGAGCCAGGAGTTAGCCCTGACCATCGCCATGTGAGGCTCAAAACCAAAAAAGATCTATAGCCTTGATCTTGCAAAGACACCTCAGTCAGAGCTGTGTGTGTGAGGAGGCGTGCATGAAGTCAGCTCAGACAGAGGTATGTGCATGGGGAAGAGCTGCAGGGCACAGGCTATTTGAATTGTGACCTATCTGGCATTTATTGGTGTTTCCCTGCTTTGGGCATTTTGCTGGCTCTGAAGTGGCCCTGAGGTGCAGCCAGGGTAGAGGAGACATTTCCTGCTGTCTGTAACATTCTTCTTCCTTTTAATCCACACTTCCTCCAGAGTCTGAGACAGATGGTTGCTCCAGAGTTCTGGGAAGCAGGCTGAGAGCCGGGTCTCTCTCAGGCCCTTCCGCTCTCTGGGGACATGAAAGTCAGCTCTCTCCAGGCCCAAGGTCATGTGTGAATTCTTGCTTCCCAACAGTGAGACAAAAGAAAGCTAGGATGCATGCTGTGCCACTACCACTAATCCACACCGCAGCCTCACCACACAACCTCCAGCATACAGCACCCCAGAGCACCTCAGGTTGGACATAGCAGAGGTGGGCAGGTGGAGACTTCATGGGGATAACCAGGTGAGCCCCACATGAGATCCAGCTTTATTATTTGGGAATGTTTCAGGGAGAGGCTGGCTGCATTACCCTCTCTCGTCTAACTGACCTCCTTCTTCCGGATGCGCCTTTGAATCAGTGTGTTATTATTTTACATTCCCAGTAGCAGTGTATCCAAATCCTCCCTCTCACTCCCTGCCACCGCCATACCCCCTAGCATTTGGTTTGACGCTAATTTGAGCTTCAGTCCTTCTCTTAGGTGTTAGGAATATATTATGAGCTAGTGACACTGATTATCTCTGGATGTGCACATTTGATGACTCTATGTTCTCATCCTGCACGCAGAGCCTGGCAAGCTACCCGTGTGGTATTTGATATGCCAAATACCAGTAACAATTATAGACCTCATTCCCATGACCTGATGGAATGATTTGAGGCTTTTTATGTTCCTGGAGCAAGCAGATGCCCTTGGGCTCTACTAGCATGAGACAGGACATATGGAGATGTTACTGGTGCCCACTGAGAAAATCGTTGATCAACGGGAAGACAACTGATACAAGTGATACAAGTGATGTTCTCATCAGTGAAATGTCAGTCCAAGTCTTTGCCCATTTTCTAGCTGGAGTGCTCAGTATTTTTACTCTTGAGTTTTGGAAAGTGCTTTATATCTTAAGTATAAATATATTTTTTGGGGTATGTTCTTTTAGTAAATACTTTCTCTTTGTAGCTTGTATTTTCATGTGCTTAGAGAGAGCCAGAGAAAACTGTGGTGAATTACTATATAGTCAGCTTTCCTTTTATGTATGGTGCTTTGCTGTCTAAGCATCCTCGCCTGCTTAACCCTAGGTTCCACAGACTTCTATTTTGTTATCATCTAAAAAATTATGATTTGATGTTTTACAGTTAAGTCTGAAAGTGTTTTTAACTTTTTAATAAGAAGTGGTCTGGGTTTTCTTTTTCCTTCCTATGGGTGCCTAATTGCTCCAGCATCACTTTTCTTGAAAAAAAAAAAACTATCATTTTTCTGCTGAAGAACACCATGACTGTTATGGGTGGGCACTTTCTTAAGTCTAGTTCTACTTTATTTTATCCTATTTATCTGTATGCCTGTCCCTTCAAAAAACCATACAGCTTTTATTTATTTATTTATTTATTTATTTATTTATTTATTTATTTAGGATTTGGGGGTCACACCTGGCAATGCTCAGGATACCGTATGGAGTGATGGGATTGAACCAGGGTTGGCCAAGTGCAAGGTTAGCACCATACCCACTGTCCTATCGCTCTGGCCCCTAAACCTACAAGTCTTCACTACTGATTCTATATAATAAATCCTGAAATCAGATAAAGTGCTCTATTAAGTCCTGTGATTTTCCATACAAATTTAAGAATAATCTCATTTATACCTACAGAAATTATTGTTGAAATTTTGATGTAAGTTGCTTTAAGGCAATATGTTGATTTATTTATGGAAAATTCACATATTTACTACTACGAGTCTTTTAATATGTGAACAGTATGTCTTTTGACTTTTTTAAAATCTTCTTTAATTTTTTTTAATCAGTATTTTGTAGGTTTCCACTGTATAAGTCCCAAACATGCTTAGGTTGATTTAAACCTATCTATAAGCTAAAGATTTTTGCAAAATTTATATAATATTGTGCTTTTAAGTTTTATTTCTTTTGCGTTTGTTAATAAAGATGTCATTGACTTTTACTCATTGAGTTTTTCTACTGATCTATTAATTTTATTTTGATTTATGAATTTTAATACATGTATGTATTTCTTTTATGTTTGAAACTTTATTTAAAAACTGTAATTTGCAAAGTTGTGCATAGAAGTTATTTCAGTTATTCAGGTTCTAATACCAGTTCCACCACCAATGTCCTCCAATGTCCCCATTTCCTATCTACCCCCCAAGCCTTTCCCCTTAACAGACACAAAATAATTTACTTTATATTGCTTGTTACAACAGAGATCTCACAATGGTCCTACTAAAGCCATTTTCTGAGGATTGATTCATCTCTTTGTTGCTAGTTTTCAGGGGTGCCCACCCAGGACACCAGATGTTGGGGAGTGCCGGGGTCCCGACAGTGCCGGGAAGCAAGTTCCCTACCTCCAAAGCCAGGGGGAATGGATGAAAACTCAGGAATCCGATGCAGTTTTAAAAAAGGCTTTACTTATCACAGATTTAGGTATATAAATCAGCAATAGGAAAAACCCTGTGCTTAGGATTCCTGGCTAGAACCCCAGCCACATGTAGGCCAAGATGGCGGCCACCATGTGTAAATGTGTAAAGGCCCTGTAAAGAGGAGACAAAAGACAAGACTCCCAAGAAGAGTGCAAACCCCAAAAAGAGAGCCGAGAGAGAGAGAGAGAGAGAGAGAGAGAGAGAGAGAGAGAGAGAGAGAGAGAGAGAGAGCAGGCTGGTTTTATACTCCTGCAACTCAGACCTCCCACTATTATGGGAAACAGGAAGGGTCAAATGCCCTTAGGTAATTTCTTCCAGCACCTCACTTAGGCCCTATTATATGCTAATGTTTTGAGCCAAGATCTGCCTGGAAATGCCTTTTATAGGGTAAAGAAGGGGGTTTCTGAGATGGCATGTCTCTGTACCAAAGACTAATACTAATGCCAGCTAAATATTTCTCCAAGCCTTCACAAGAGTCTCTTCTACTTCACAGTAGTTTTGTATCTTAGTTGTCTTTGAGTTATCAGGGAGCCATGCTTGCTTGCTTGGAGGCAAACAGCATTTCTCTCTGGTCTAATTACTTAGAGATCCAATGTGGCCAGGCAAATATGCTGGTAAGATCTAGCTAGTCCCACGATGATTGTGGTAGCATGAGAGAATATTTATACCAGCCAGTACAGAATACATGATCAGATAAACTGCCACATTTAGACTACCCCCCCTTATCTACGAAGTGACCTGCAGGAGGCAATCCAGGGCAGATGCAGAGGCTCTTAGAGGAGTCCTGCAACACTAGTTGAGCATTCTCTGTTATTGATTTTGCTCAATAAACTTAGTGTACTTCTATACAACTTTCACATCTAATTTGCTGTGTTCCTACTGGGCTGTCAGTACTGTGAAATTAGGAGGTGTTTCACAGCTGCAGCCACACTGTGCTTCAGGCACCATGGAATTGTGATCATGAGCATCTCTTTGAGGTTAGCCGTGGAGCTGTGAAGTCGGACCACTTACATGCTGGAGGATGTTGGATGTGAGTGGGGCACTGGGCCATTCAGCAGAGCCAGATCTTGACCTGCACCCATCCCAAGAAGGTTCCCAATATCTCAACCAGAGATGGGGCTTACCTGGGAGGACTCAGACGAGATTAGTCCTCTCGCTGGCTTTCTTACTCCACAATATTGGCTATTAGTTCAAGAATTTTTATTTTTTGTAGATTCCCTACAACTTTCTGTCTCGATAACCATGCAGTCTTCAAAGAGGAATCATTTTCTTTCTTCTTTTCCAATCCATATGTCATTAATTAATTAATTATTATTAATTAATTAATTAATTAATTTATTCATTCATTCATTCATTCATTTATTTATTCTTATTGCAATACTGGGTCTTATGGTTAGGGGTGATGAAAGTAAACATCCCATGGGTCCAGGGAGCTGTCTGCTCACGTTTGGGCCCTGCATTGCATGCGGTTTCCTGACCACTGCCTGGTGTGACCCCTAAACACAGAACCAGGAGTCAGGATTTAGTACAATGTGCCCCAACCCAACCCCCCTTAAAAAAAAGAGAAAGAAAATAAACATCCTTACCTTGTTCCTGATCTTAGAGGAAAGCAGTGTTTCACCACTACGATCTTATCTACAGGCTCCTCAGAGATACTGTTTATTAAGTTGAGGAAGTTATTCGCCATTTGTAGTTCATAGTACACTGACAGGTTTTTTTCTTTCTTTTCTTCTTTGTTTTTTTTTCTTGTTTGTTTTTTTGGATCACACCAGATCGTGCGCAGTACTTATTCCTGGATCTTGCTCAGGAAGTACTCTTGGCTGCGCTTCATGAAACCTATGTGAACAGAATCATTAGAAAAACCTTTTCACTGATTTAGCAAAAATGAGCACTGTGGTGAAAGTCCAGATTATTAAGTACAGTGGAAGGAATCTGTAGTGGCCAAATTCGTTTCCTGTAATTTTATTAAGTATCTATAAACAAGAAATATTAGAAAACTCAATAATTGTTAAACCAATTTTTTACATAGAACACTAAATCCAGAATCTCCTTTTTTTTCCACCTTTTTAAAGGAAAGAGTTTATCTCAGCTATAACATCAATTGGCAGCAAGGCAAGATTATTGTTATAAGTGAACCAAGTGTAAGAGGTTTCTCTTGGGCGGTTACCTAAGGGAGATTGGCCCTAACTGCTTTCCGTTGTTGTGGGAGGTCTGGGTTTAAAAAATTATGAAAGCTGTACCCTGTTTGCCAGTTGGCCCTTGGCCTCTTTGCCTTCGCCCTCTGCTCTCCTCCTCCTCTCCATTCTCTTCCCTGTTGGGCCTTAGCACATGGTGGTGGCCATCTTGGCCTAGGATTCTAAACCCACATGTAGCCAGGGCCCAGCCAGGAACCTAAAGTCTGGGGTTTTCCTATTGTTGGATTGTATACCAGAACAAGGGTGAGCAAAGCCTTTCAAAACTTTGCTGGATTCTCAAGTTTTTCTCCGTTTCCTGCCGACAATCCTCTGGGGCAGAAGGGGATTCCTGACCCTGCTCCCTGGTATTGTTGGGGCACCCAGCGTACCCCGACAGATGTCATGCCTGCATTAAAGACACAAGTGAAAATGGAAAATATGTATCTTTTGTGATCACTCAGCTCTACTGAAACTCAGTTCTACTGAAAAAATTAAACTCAGTTCTGCTGAAAAAGAATGCAGAGGAGGTGGAAATAGTACATCATTTTATCATTTTCTCTATCTCTCATCTATTTCTGGTATCTATAGTACCGATGTGTCATTGGCCATCTGTCCTGAGGTCTAAGTTGTGGGAAGCATATTCTATTTTTTTAATCATATTATTAAATCACCATGACATAAACCGTTACAAAGTTGTCCATGATCGGGTTTCAGTCATTCAACGTTACAACACCCATCCCCCCGCCCTTCACCATTGTGTTGACCTTTAGCCTACCAGCACAGCAGAAACATTTGTTCTCTGTTTGTCTGTCTCTCTGTGTCTCTCTCTCTGTCTCTGTCTCTCTCCTTTCAGACATTAAGGTCTGCAGTAAGCTTATCAATAAAGCATATTTAATCCTTCTAGAACCTCTCAATGAAGCAGACTCTGGCATACTTTGATATTTGCTACTAATATCCTACTTCTCACGCTCTCACGAGGTAGAAATGCTGTCATTGATTTTGTCCTGTCCATGTTAACAGGGCCTTAGAAATCAGACACAAATCTCTTCTGAGCCTTTCCATGTTCATACGACAAAGGCAAGTCATATAATTTCACACTGTTTTAATCCTATAATTTCACACTGTTTTAATCCTTGTCTCTAAAATGGACATGCATAGTATTGCTATGGAAAATGTGATAATCACAGAGCACTTGGTAAAAGATGATCACTCATCTTATTATTTTGTCATTTTGTTATTGTGTTGTTGGTATCGTTGATAGTGAAGTTGTCATCATTTTTCTTCTATCATTTCCTTTCATGATTGAATAGCTGCATACACCCCTGGGAATTTTGGGGGTTGTCTTCTATTTGTCATCTTCATTACTGGGGCCATTTCCCCTGGAATGTTTCTGCTTTCAAGTATCTGTCATTGAGGACTGGGAAGAGAGGGGTCAGCGCCTTGAGCTGGATTCTTCTTTACCCCCTCAGTTTTCATGTGAGCTGTCTCAAGTAGCAGAAAGTAACACCCCAAGTCTCTTGCCCATAGGGGAAGAACCAGGACTCAAAGACTCCATAACTCCATAACTATCCTGGTTACTCCCAGGATTGTTGCTCTCATGGGGATCTGCTGATTTCAAGTGTCCCCATTCACAGATTCCAAACTTCAGTGTCTTCCCCAGAACCACAGTCCTCTAAAATCTATCCATTTTAGCTTTCCTTTGCTACTACCAACACTTAGTTTGTTTCCTAAAGAAATGACCTCTTTGGGTTATTCACATCCCTTCCAGAGAATTTAGTAGTGAGAAGTGAAGACTCAGTAGAGAGGTGGCGGAGGATGTGCCCTTGCTGGATAAAGGGTGTACCCCTACCCGCCCGCCGCCCCTCTGGCTAATGGACAAAGAAGCATGACCACCAGTTCTAGAAAATCTAAGGCCTTAATTTTTTCTGCACACACTCCTCACTCCAACTCATTCCACACACACATCCACCACACTCCAGAATCTAATCTGCCAGAGAGATATACTTTACAAAAGGCTAGGGGTAGGGAATTACAAAAGGTAAAGACTCTTTATCCTTTTATAAATAGATACCAGTGTTTTTCTAAGTGTGGGGAATGGTAATCACGTGATCACTTGATCACTTGAATCTTGTTATTCATCGATTTGCTCAAGCGGGCACCAGTAACATTTCCATTGGACCCTATCACGTGCCAATGTAGCCCAATGACATCTGGTTGATTCAGGAATATGAAGAGCCTCAAACCATTCCTTCAGGGTCTTGACAAGGAAGTCTGACCATCTTGTAGGTGGGCGGCCACGTGATCTTTTGACATCCCGTGGGATCCAGTCGGTAATGGCTCTAGTCCAGCGGTTGTCTCCAAATGGCGTTACATGTCCAGCCCTACTGATTTTCGATGCCTTGGCAAACGAGACAGCATCCCTGATTCTGGAATAGCGTTGGAGGTCAGAACTCCGGATTCCTTCTCTCACTTGAGTGAGGCGTGATATTCCAAGCACAGCTCTTTCGATTCCTCTCTGGGAGACCCGAATAGCATTCTCATCCTGCTTTCATAGGGCACAGGTCTCTGAGGCATATGTTAATGCAGGGAGAATGGTGGAGTCAAAGAGATGTGCCTGGAGCCGGAGGTTCTTTGTCCTTTTAGCTATTTTTTCTATGCCTTTGAAGGCATTCCATGCCGCTCTCTCTTCCTCCTGCGCAGCTCAGGTTTTAGGTCGTTCATCATGTTGATTTCTCGACCTAGGTACACATAACTGCTGCATTCAGAGATGTTTCTTCCATTGAGAGTGAATGGGGCCTCAGGAACGAGTTCATTTTTCATGAACATAGTTTTCTTCAGATTCAGCTGTAGACCTATCTTTCCACATTCTCGGTCAAAGTCAGCCAGCATTTGTGCCGCTTGGCTAATGTTTGGTGTTATTAGAACGATGTCATCAGCGAAGCAGAGGGTGGTGTAGTTGCCGACCATCTATCTTCACTCCCGTTCCTTCCCATTCTAATTGTCGCATGATGTTCTTGAGGGTGGCGCTGAAGAGTTTTGGTGAGATGGTATCACCCTGTCGAACCCCTCTTTTGACATTAATGATCATCACTTCTTTGTAGAATGGTGAGATTCTGGTGGTGAATCCGTAATACAGCTCACGAAGGATCTTGATGTATTGGGTTTGAACACCCTGTTTGGCTAGGGCTTCAATGGATGCTTCAGTCTCCACAGAATCAAAGGCTTTCTTTATTTTTTTTAAATTGTTTTTATTATACCACCGTGAAACATACAATTACAAAGGTGTTCATAATTGGTTCTTGGCAATACAGTATTCCAGCACCCATCCCCTCCACCAGTGCCCCATTTCCACCACCAATGTATCCCTCTCCCTCCCCCCCCCGGCCGCCTTAATAGCAGGTACCCCAGTTTCCTCTCTTTCTCTCTCTATCTCTCTCTCTCTGTCTCTGCATCTCTCTCCCTTTTATTTTACACATTGTGGCTAGCCCTGCAGATATTTAGAGTTTATCACTTAAGTCTCTTTGTGTATATTCAGTGGTGAGTTTTAATCTGCCATTACCATTTCCCATATTTAGTAAAACACTGGTATCTATTTATATCCTATTAATGAATGCAGTCATTCTATATCTGTCCTTTTCCTTCTGACTAATTTCACTCAGCATGATAGTCTCCATGTCCATCCATTTGCAGGTAAATTTCATAATTTCATCTTTTCTGACAGCCGCATAGCATTCCATAGTGTAGATGAACCACAGTTTCTTTAGCCAGTCCTCTGTTCTCGGGCATTTAGGTTGTTTCCAGATTCTAGCTATAGTGAATAGCGCAGAGATGAATAAAGAAGTACAGATAGTGTTTCTGCTATGTGTTTTTCGGTCTCTAGGGTATATTCCCAGGAGTGCTATTGCTGGATCAAATGGGAGCTCAATATCTAGCTTTTGGAGGAATGCCCATATTGTTTTCCAAAAGGGCTGGACCAGTCGGCACTCCCACCAGCAGTGGATGAGAGTCCCTTTTTCCCACATCCACGCCAGCACCAGTTGTTCTTGCTGTTTTGGATGTGTGCCAGTCTCTGTGGGGGTGAGATGGTATCTCATTGTTGTTTTGATTTGCATCTCCCTGATGATTAAAGATGAAGAGCACTTTTTCATATGCCTTTTGGCCATTCGAATTTCTTCTTTTTTGGAAGCTTCTGTTCATTTCTTCTCCCCATTTTTTGATGGGGTTGGCTGTTTTCTTCTTGTGGAGTGCTACCAGTGCCTAATATATCCTGGATATTAACCCCTTGTCAGATGGGTATTGGGTGAATATCCTTTCCCACTCTGTGGATTGTCTTTGTATCTTGGTCACCATTTCTTTTGAGGTGCAGAAGCTTTTCAATTTTATATAATCCCATTTGTTTATCATTGCTTCCATTTGCTTGGTCAGTGGTGTGTCGTCTTTAAAGATACTTTTCGTTTCGATGTCGTAGAGCCGTTTCTCCTATGTTTTCTTCAATGTACCTTATAGATTCATGTCTGATATCGAGAAATGGAGACACATTCCCTGCTCATGGATTGGAAGGATTAACATTATCAAAATGGTAATACTCCCTAGAGCTTTATACAGATTCAATGCAGTCCCTATAAAGATACCCATGATGTTCTTCAAAGAAATTGAACAAACACTCCTGAAATTTGTATGGAATAATAAAACCCCACGAATAGCTAAAGCAATCCTTGGAAAAAAGAAGATGGGAGGTATCACTTTCCCCAACCTCAAGCTCTACTACAGAGCAGTTGTAATTAAGACAGTGTGGTATTGGTATAGAGACAGACCTGTAGACCTATGGAATAGAACTGAGTATCCTGAAACGCACTCACAAATATACAACCACTTAATCTTCGATAAAGGAGCAAAAAAATATTAAGTGGAGCAAAGAAAGCCTCTTCAACAAATGGTGCTGGGAAAACTGGGCAGCTACATGTAAAAAATGAACTTAGACCTCCTTCTAACGCCATGCACAAAAGTCAGGTCAAAATGGATTCTAGATCTCGATATCAGACATGAATCTATAAGGTACATCAAAGAAAACATAGCGAGAAACGCTCTATGACATCGAAACGAAAAGTATCTTTAAAGACGACACACCACTGACCAAGCAAATGGAAGCAAAGATAAACAAATGGGATTATATCAAATTGAAAAGCTTCTGCACCTCAAAAGAAACGGTGACCAAGATACAAAGACAATCCACAGAGTGGGAAAGGATATTCACCCAATACCCATCTGACAAGGGGTTAATATCCAGAATATATCAGGCACTGGTAGCACTCCACAAGAAGAAAACAGCCAACCCCATCAAAAAATGGGGAGAAGAAATTGTCCTCCTCTGATCTACAAAGTGTCCTGCAGGAGGCAACTCCAGGCCGGATGCAGAGGCTCTGGGCAGGTGTACTGCGGCAGTTGTCATCCTCCCTTCACAGGGAAATACTCAGGTTGGTGGGACTTTTTCTGTCTTCCCATGGATCAATACAAGGCATTAAAAACAATTGTCCTCTAAGCTTCCAGAAAAGAAGGGAAGGTGGAAGCCTAAACTCACCCCTCAGCATCTGTAACTTTCAGCTCAGGGATTGCTCAAACTGTGCTTAGTGGGTTCGGAGTGATAGTACAGTGGGGAGGCCCTTTGCCTTGTACTTGGCTGACCTGGGCTTGATCCCTGGCATCCCACATGGTCCCCCAAGCACCACCAGTAGTAATTCTTGAGGCAGAGCCAGGAGAATCCCGAACAATACCGGGTATGACCCCAAAAAAGCAAAAAAAAAAAAAAAAAAGAATTACACCAACCATGATACCTATCTGTAAGCTTGCATAATGTGAGATGCTTAACCTGCCCTTCTAAAGGAGGAAGCTCTGCTTATACATATCTTCTGTGCAGAAGCAGCTGTTTTTTGCAAGTTATACTGTTCATGGGTGGCAAAACTTGAACAATCAATGGAGGTATAACAGACTTGGTGAAATTAGCAGGTACCAATCATCATCTTTTCTGTTCTCCGCCAGGTAAGGATAAAACCAATGCAAGGAAGCCATTGATTTAGAAGAAATGTCCAGATACACAGTCATGTTTTTAGGTAAAAGAAAACAGGGTGAGAGGGATTGGCAGTGGAAGCAAAAGCCTGCAGGAGGGGATGTCTGAGGGAGGAGGCACCAGGGATGTCTGAGAGATGAGGCAGAAGCCCCCTCCCCACCCCGTAGTTTTGCCTGAGGGAGAGTATACTTTGAGATATGCCTTTGTCTTCTTGAATTCTTCCTTTTCCTCTTATTTATTTATTCTACTCTTACCTGATAATCTTGTCTCTTCCTTTCTTCCGAGCTTGACCTCCTGCAATGTGCCCTTGCAAAGTGAAGGTGTCCATGTTGCTTCCCCAGGCTTTCTCAAATTCTCCATTTCTGACCATCAAATCATCCCCAGAAGGGTTACATAGCACTTTTGTGTTTATCATATTAACATTTAAGGAAAGCTAAAACTATAATTTATATATAGATGTGCATGACGGTGATTCACTGATGTATTACATATGTATACCCATATTCACGGTTTTTTCTTGAAAATCTACTAAGTCAGACTCTTAGATGGAGTAATTGATTTACTGATACTTTTTTTAGGTCAGGATCTGCAAGGTTGACTGATTGCCTTTCCTAGACCTGTATAAACAGGTAAGGATAGAAAGCTCATTTAATCTTAAGTTGGCTGGGGATATAGTTAACAGTTGTTTAATAAGGGTTTAAAGTTGGAGTTTTCAGGACATAGCTGTATTGTACTACAGCTGAGCTCTTTTCAAAAAGTGTTGATGATTATATCAAACCATGCTACCAAGTTTGATCGTTTCAAATTATGCAGGAGGATAAATGTGTGGCTCAATAGGGAAAAGGCAAATATAGTGATAGGAATAAAACATGTAAAAGACACAAACATATAATTCACATAGTGAATTATATTCACAAAGTGACTAATGATTGCAGTTTTAAAAGTCTCAGTAATTGAATAAATCACTTGTATCACTTGTCTTCCCATTGTTCATTGACTTTCTCGAGTGGGCACCAGTAACATCTCCATATGGCCTGTCACATACTAGCCCAAGGGCATCTGCTTGCTCCAGGAATATGTAGAGCCTCAAACCATTCCTTCAGGTCATGGGAATGAGTTCTATAACTGTTACTGGTTTTTGGCATATCAAATATGACACGGGTAGTTCGAGGCTCTGCCATGAAGGAGAATGATCATTACGGTGTATAAATGTGAAAGATCCTGGGAAGGACCTGGTCCTAGTTTGCATTATTATCTAAGAATGTTGCATAGAGGAGGAATCCAAATCCCCACTCCAAGTCCGGTCAGGGTGCCCCACCACCCGCCACCCCCTCCCCCATGGCAAGTGAGTGAACCCTAGGAGCTGAGTTGGACTCAGCCAGGGGCTGGCCAAGCCATTTACAATCCTCCGGAACCCCATGGGCTGCTCCACATGGGGCCGAGCTGCTCAGCTGTGGGTCTGGAATGTCTCCCTTCCAGTTGCTGGGTGTGGTGGCTGGGAGCTCGCAGCTATTCCCTCTGACATTAAATAAATACTATATTACAATAACATAGTCCTTCTGCCCATGTAATTAGCCAAGTGCTTTCTTCCTTATTCATTTATTTTTAGACAGATAAGTTTATTGAAAAGAAGACAAACAAACTTTTTTTTTTTTTTGCTTTTTTGGGTCACACCTAGCAATGCTCAGGGACTACTCCTGGCTTTGCACTCAGGAATTACACCTGGTGGTACTCAGGGGACCATATGGAATGCCGGAGATTGAGTCCTGGTCAGTTGCGTGCAAGGCAAATGCCCTACCCTCTGTGCTATCACTAAGGGCCCCTAATGAAGGAGTTTGATATTGGCACACAAGCAGCCTATCTTAGATCATCTGAGCATTATCAGGAATTAAAAATATAGGAAAGTAGCCTAGGTTGAGGCTATTAATAATAGGGCTAGACAGATAGCTCAGATGTTAAGGTTCTTGCCTTGCATGCATCCAATCCCTGGCACTGCATTATCGTTCCCTGAACACTGCAATGATTGACCCCTGAGCACAGAACCAGGAGTAATCCCTGAATTATTGGGTATGACCCCCACCCCAAAAAACAAACAAAAATATAGTTTACAATTCTGTTTATAATAGGTGGTCTTCAAACATTAAGTTTTAAAATTAAATCAATACTAAATTAAATATCATTTTATTAAAATAAGTAAAATCAATACACTTTAATCTAATGACAAGAGAGCTAGACATAGATGCTGAAGTTTGTATCTGAACCTCAGTGTTTACTTGTAAGAGAATTTGGGGTAAATTATGAAATTTCTTAAAGCTCAATTTCCCCCATTAGTTACAATGAACTGAACATCTTTGTCCACGGAACATCCCTTTCCATGGTGCCATGGAAAAGGGTAGATGTATGCTTTTATTATTATAATAATGGTTATTATGATGTGCATTTGGTTTTAAATTAATCAAGATAATGATTTTGAAAGTCATATATAAACTGTAAAACATTAATTAATATAGTGTTCCTTGAAAGATAGCTACAAATTTTATTATTATCCTTACCAACATTTTTCTTGTTTTGCATTTTTCTTTCACATGCTTTCAGAAAGCAACATTCACTCCCTTCCAATGCCTTTCTGCTTTCCCTAATCACTAATCATGTTTATTTCCAAAATATCAGATCTTTCCTTTTATCTCCTCTCTGCATAGTGTTTCTGATATGTCTTCTTAAGTACATGCTGAAGAAACTCTAAACTTGTAGACTACTTTTCACATGAGGCTTTATTGGATAAATGAATACATCTACTGGAGTGGTTTAATTTGTAGGGTTCTTCTTTTATTCCTTTTTTTCTATCACAGAAAGAAGAGCAATGGACCCCTAGTGTATGGGCTGGAGAATACTGCAGAGGCCTTTGGGACCACAACTTTTGACTACAACTTGGGAGAGCCATGTGAAAAAGTCAACATCAAAGAGCTGGGGGCCAAGTTGCTGCCCCCACTGTACTCCCTGGTGTTTGTGGTGGGTCTTCTGGGGAATGTGGTCGTGGTGATGATCCTGACAAAATACAGGAGACTCAAGACTATGACCAACATCTTTCTGCTCAATCTGGCTATTTCTGACTTGCTCTTTCTATTCACTCTGCTTTTTGGGATTCACCATGTTCAGTGGAATGAGTGGGTTTTTGGCCATTGTATGTGTAAGCTCCTCTCGGGGCTTTACTACATGGGTTTGTACAGCGAAATCTTTTTTTATCATCTTGCTGACCATAGATAGATACTTGGCCATTGTCCACGCAGTGTTTGCCCTTCAGGCCCGGACTGTCACTTTTGGTATCATAAGCAGTGTGTCTACCTGGTGCCTAGCAGGGCTAGCGGCCCTCCCTGAATTCATGTTCCAAAAATCCCAAGAAGAATTTGGAAAGTATGACTGCAGCCCCGATTACCCAAGGGATGAAGAAGATACCTGGAAACGTTTCCATGCTCTGAGAATGAATATCTTCGGTCTTGCTCTGCCTCTGCTGATTATGATTATTTGCTACACAGGAATCATTAAAACGCTGCTAAGATGCCCTGGGAAAAAGAAGTACAAGGCCATCCGGCTCATTTTTGTCATCATGGTGGTGTTTTTCATTTTCTGGACACCGTACAACCTAGTTCTCCTGCTCTCTGCTTACCAATCTGTCTTCTTTAAGGACAATTGCGAGAGAAGCAAACAGCTAGACCTGGCCTTGCAGGTGACTGAGGTGATCGCCTACACGCACTGCTGTGTCAACCCAGTGATTTATGCTTTTGTGGGTGAAAGGTTCCGGAAGTACCTGCGCCCACTTCTTCTATAGGCACGTGACTATCTACCTGGGGAAATACATCCCCTTCCTTCCTAGTGAGAAACTGGAAAGAGCCAGCTCTATATCCCCCTCCACAGGGGAACAGGAATTCTCAGCTGCATTTTAGGTCAGATGAGGAGTTGCTGTTGGCAACTCGGAGTGGAGTTTTGGGCCCTACCCTTTCCTCCACCTCTATGCCAGTTGCCCCGAGAAGAGAGAGACCCACCCACGCCAGACTCAGCTAATTTGCAACCCGGAAGAGATCCAGACCCATCCACTTCAGACCCACAGCTGCGCTGCTCAGCTGGCCCCATGTGGAAGCAACCCATGGAGCTGACCTCCCAGTAAGGGGCTCAGCCATCCCCTGGCCGAGTCCAACATTGCTCTCATGAGCGGGGAGAGACCATGCTGGCCGGACTCAGAGTGGAGTTTTGGGCCCTGCCCTTTCCTCCGCCTCCATGCCAGTTGCCCCGGAAGAGAGAGACTCATGCCAGACTCAGCTAATTTGCAAGCCTGGAAGACATCCAGACCCATCCACTTCAGACCCACAGCTGCGCTTCTCGGCCGGCCCCATGTGGAAGCAACCCATGGAGCTGACCTCCCGGTAAGGGGCTCGGCCATCCCCTGGCCGAGTCCAACATTGCTCCAAGGGTTTGCTCTCATGAGCAGGGGAGAGACCATGCTGGCCGGGCTCAAGTGGAGTTTTGGGCCCTGCCCTTTCCTCCACCTCCATGCAAGTTGCCCCGGAAGAGAGAGCCCCACCCATGCCAGACCGACATGTGCCACGGCGCTCGCCAAAGCGGCCGCACGATATTTTTATAGGATACTGAATTTTGCATAAAGTTCTTCCCAATTTCTTTCACATTTATACATAGTAAACAGTTATAGACATGTTTTAACTGATACCAGTAAGCCTGGCAAGAAGCCAGAGCAAACCACACATCACGCAGTTAGTCATTCTCAACATCCAGACTCCATAGTTCCTCAGAGCTCCATCCAAGAGAAAACCTGATCTTCCCCCTTTAAGTTTCATCAGTAAATGCTCAGGTTGAGAGCTTTCTACTGAGACTCTACCACCTACACGGTAAAGCCAGGCAAGCTACTGTGTTTTATTTACTTTTTATGCCAAAGACTAGTAATTATTATGGACCTCAGTTCCATAACCTGAAGAATGGTTTTAGGCTCCTCCTGTCCCTGTAGCAAGTAGATGCCCTTGGGTTGCACTTCCTTGTGACAGGATTAATGGAGATGTTACTAGTGCCCACCAGAGCAAATCGATGAATAATGGGAAGACAGTGATACAGTGATACAGTGAGGAAGTTGCTGAAAAGAAAATGTGCTGGCAGAGGAATCTAAAACATGTCCATCACACCAGCCTCTACACTAGTTCTTCTGAAAGATATTTCAGTGTCTTTCTATAGCTGCATGTACAGGGCTGCAAAGTCAATACCAGAGGGCCAGGGATAAACTATTACTTACCTTCAATAAGTAATACCTTTTCAAGCCTGAAAAGCAGAGCTTTGCTTACTTCTATAAGTCACTTGTTTTACTTGTGTTCATCGATTTGTTCATCGATTACTTTTTCATCGATTTGCTTGAGTGGGTACCAGTAATGTTTCTATTCGTTGGGAATGAGGTCCATTTTTGTTACTGTTTTTGGCATATCGGATGCAACACAGATAGCTTGCCAGGCTCTGCCATGGACTTCTATAAGTATTACTTGTATTTTCAACATGCCTAAATCTTGTATAGTTACTATAGTTAGCAAACAGGTCATTTTACAAAAATAAAATAAACCTTATCTTTAGCTAGCATTGGCATAAAGAAAAAAATTAGAAATTACAATAAATTGCTTTATTTATTTTGTGTCTGTCCTTACTAGATAAAAATAAACTCTTTATTTTATGGATATGTACTTCAAGCAATCTATTGGCATGCCAAACAGGTTTTTAGTACTCATAGTGAATGAGTAACTGTTCACACTTGAAGATCAAATTTCCAATGAGAAAATGTGTATTTTCTGTGATAGAAACATCTCAGAACCCTAAAAATATGCAAACACTGTCTTCTTAGACATCAGTCTGTTTATATATTGTTAAAGATAAGACTGTATGGGAAAACTACTATCAGAAATGAAAAATTCCAAGGATCCAAAGAAAAACAAAGGCTAGCATTGTGGTTACCAAATTCCTGATTAAAAAAAGACACATAAAAATGCTCTACATTGCTAATCATTAGGGAGATGCAAATCAAAACAACAATGAAGTATCATCTAACACCACAGAGACTAGCACACATCCAAAAGAACAAGAGCAACCAGTGCTGGTGCTGATGTGGGGAGAAAGGGACTCTCCTTCATTGTTGATGGGAATGCTGACTGGTCCAGCCTTTTTGACAAACAATATGGGTGTTCCTCAAAAAACTAGAAATTGAGCTTTCATATGACTCAGCAATACCACTTCTGGGAATATACTAAGGGTGCACAAAAACACAGTAGAAAGGCCATCCGCATTTCTATATTCATTGCAGCACTATTCACAATAGCCAGAATCAGGAAACAACCTGAGTGCCTGAGAATACTGGTTAAAGAAACTACGGTACATCTACACAATGGAATACTATACAACTATCAGGAAAAATGAAGTTATGAAATTTGCTTATAAATGGATGGACATGGAGAGTGTCATGCTGAGTGAAATAAATCAGGAGAGGAACAGATATAGTATGACTTCACTTATTTGTGACATAAAAATAAAAAACATGGTATGAGGCTAATACCCAAGGACAGTAAAAACAAGGGTCGGGAGAATTGGTCCATGGTCGGCAGCCTGCCTCAAATGCTAGGGGAGAAGGCAGTTGGGAGAAGAAAATGATAGTTGGAAATGATCACTCTGGATAAGAACTGCATGCTGAAATTAGGTAGAGGAACAAACATGATAACCTCTCAGTACCTGAATTGTACAGCAAACCGCAATGTCCTAAAGAAGAGGGTGGGGTGCCTACCATAGAGGTAGGCTGGTGGTATAGGGAGTTGGGTGGGGTGAGAAATGTGAACTGGTTGAGGGATGTTGTTTGAACACTGTATTACTGAAACCAACCATGAACAGCTTTGTAACTGTATCTCATGGTGATTCAGTGTCAGGGAGCCGCTGGGGTCCCCAATATACCACGGAACAAGTTCCCTTCTACCTCCGGCCGGCAGGGAATGGATGAAAACTCAGGAATCCAGCACAGTTTTAAAAGGCTTTACTCTCACAGGTTCTGGTATACAATCCAACCACAGGAAAAACTCCAGACTTAGGTTCCTAGCTGGGTCCCAGCCGTGTGTAGGTTTAGAATCCTAGGCCAAGATGGTCACTCCCATGTGTTAAGGCCCAGCAGAGGGAGAAGGTGAAGAGGCAAAAGGCAAAAGGACAAAGAGGAAAAATACAAGGAAGAAAGCAGGCTGCAGTTTTTATATCTTTTCAATATAGACCACCCACACAAATGGGAAGCAGTTGGGGTCAATTTCCCTCAGGTAACTTCTCCCAGGACCTCACCTAGGTCCATTGAAATATTAATGTTACTCAGCCAAGATCTGCCATGGAAGTGCCCCTGCAAGTAGAGTGGCGGAGGGGTATCTGAGATGAACTGTATCTCAAAATACAAAGGCATTCATCTGTACCACTGGATATTCTATACCCAGATATACATTTATCCAAGACTTCAAGCCTTCACAAGATTCTCATCTTTACTTCTTAGCTGTTTTGTATATTAGCTTTTAGACTTATTAGAGATCCATGCTTGCTTGCTTGAAGGCAAACAGCATTCCTCTCTGTTTTAATTACTTAGAGATCCAATGTGACCAAAAAATATACAGGTAAGTTCTATCTAGTCCCACGTTTGTGGCAGCCTGGTTAGTGGTACCTTAACATCAAATTTCCAGTAGGCAACAAAATTATGATGTGAAGCTTGTGTGGCCAGCTCAGGAAAACACTAACCGATGATGATTCAGAGCTGATTCTAGAAAACTTACTCAGGTAGTGGGAAAGACCCACCTGATTCAAATGGGTATTCCAAGGACTCTGCTACAGAAAGTGAAATGGAAATGTTGAAGGCACACAGAGAAAGTGACGTTCTGCTCAGACTGGGGTGGGGAAAGAGGGATCACACTCAAAGTATCCATGATCAAATTGTCTTCCACTAGAGGTGAATGGAGCTCAAAAATGCCAAGATACTAGGTAATTCACATACCTCAAAGTTATCCCGTTCAGTGCAGAAGGGAGCTAGGGTATTTCTTTTTCTCCGGTGAGCTTGTCATTCACTGGCTAATGGCTACCTCTGGAAAATTAATATCAAACTTCCATTGTTTTGGTAGGAAGGTCTTCCACACTGGGCAAAGATCCCAGGAACAAGCTGTAGATACTAATGTCAGAAGCCCTCTGGGCACACTTCCTGGAGCTGAGGAGTAAGGCATCTCCTAAAGTTTGAACAGATTTGTAAGCAATGTTTTCATGCAGCAGTGGGTAGAAATGAGCCCGTGGGTACACTTGCTGGAAGCCAGCTACTCTGTATACCAGAGAGTTGCTGGAAGAGGAAGCCTCGAGTGACCTTAACAATGGCAGAGACCTTGCAAATGTCAGTGTTGTCTGCCCAGTTCTTCCTCCTTTTAGAATTTGCAACATCCTTTGCTATTGCTTTATAGTGACCACACCCAGAAGTGCTCGGGGGTCCTGAGGCCACTTCCATTGATGCTTGGAATGACTGTGCAGCAGGCCTAGCAATTTGGTGACCTGGCATGGCACTGGAGTACTAAGGGCCACCAGAGTCACATGTGGTCATGCTCAGGGACCATGCCATGCTAGAAACCAGACTTACTATCTCATACCTGCCAGGCACATGCTCCACCCGCCACTTTAAGCCATATCCCAAGCCCCATAATCTGCTATTTTTTATAGGCTCTTACTCATATGTGGAGTATAAAGAACCAAAGTCGGGGAACAGAAAATGAGCAATGAAAAGAAGCCAGCTGGGAAGTTTAGGGGAAGGAGGAGCAGATGTTAGGGGATCCAGGACAGTAGCTGGGGAGTTGGGGAGTAGTGAGGGGTGATATGGTAACATTATATGTTGAAAACATAAATATTAATAAAAATGACACCTTAGTGAAATTAAAAAAACTTTTAAGGGCCGGAGCGATAGCCCAGCGGGTAGGGCGTTTCCCTTGTATGCGGCCGGCCCATGCCGGCCCGGGTTCGATCCCTGGTATCCCATATGGTCCCCTGAGCACCGCCTGGAGTAATTCCTGAGTGCAGAGCCAGGAGTAACCCCTGAGCATCGCTGAGTGTGACCCAAAAAGCAAAAACAACAACAACAAAAAATTAAGGTCCTTTTCCATCTTCAGCTTCTGAGGTTTTCTTCAGATTCCGAGCTACAATTCTAAAATACTTCTGAACAACTTAGGTTCCTGGCATTCCAAGTCTGAGAATTTTCTGGCACTCTGCCTAGGTAAGCCCGCAGAACACGTCAAGTTACCATCCTTCTTTTCCGTTTATATTTAATTCAGGGGTCTGCATTGTGACACCGGGCCACATCCAACCCTGCTGCTTGTTTCGCATATAGAGTTTTCTGGAATATAGCCAAGCTCATTAATGAGTCATATGTAGTGGCTTTTTACTATTACCATAGAGCTGAAAACTGGCTGAAGCTGCAGATGCCACAAATTCCCAAATATAGACTTTTTTATCTTTAACAGGCAGAGTGTCCTGACACCTGATAATCCAGACCCTCACATCTGGGGCTCTATATCACAGCCATGACTCTAGACAGGACCAGAGGCAGCAATGAAGAAGAGTTGAGACACAAGAAAGCCTACTATTGTCTTCTTAACCCTCTGAAATTGCAGAATTTTTTGTTCAAGGAGAGTCACCAAAAATAAGGTAGATGACATCTATTTCATGTCCAGTGTATTCCCAAAAACAAGCATGTATGTACATTATGTTCATGCAATTCTCGAGAACCCTGAGTGGTGGACATTAATGTGAAGGAAAGCTTGGGGTGTGAGATCTGGAGACAAGTTGTTTACATCCCTGAGTTAGTGCTACTTGGGCCTTGGATGCAGTTCAAATAAATAAAATCAGACTAGATTGGGCAAAAAGTCAAGTGCTTCTCACCAAAACAAGATGCCTACAGACCCCAACAAAGCACCCTGGAAGTTCTGATTGCAGGACCCCACTGATGCTATATTCCAAAATAGATTTGTTCAGAATTTGCACTAGAATTTTAAAAGTACTTCTCACAACTCATGATCTCCCTCCTTTGTATTGAGTATAAAGAGATTAGATCAATAGAAATAAAGGAGCTCTTTGTAAAGACTGCCAGGACCACCTACCCTGAATGAAAGGAAGGAAGGCCTAGTATGGAGTTTATCTACCACCTAAAGCCGAGCAAGAGCAAAGCCAGTGGAACCATGGAATTCACTGGGGTTGGAGAGGCACCATCCACGGGGCCTGATGTCACCGAGGCAATCAGGAGACAAGAGAAAGGCCAGTTGGGTGGAAAGGAAGAGAGGTGAGGTAACTCTCAATGCTTTGGGGTGGGTCTATACATTTAGAGTTGATTTTGGGAAATAACATGAGAGACTCTTCTGTGGGCCAGATAAGTTGATTCAATTATGTCTGGGCAGGGCTGATGGTCCATGTGAGTTGAGAGATGATATGTGTTTGGAACACTACCAGAATGACAGAGGGCAACAAGAGGGCATCACTGCATAACCAAAGAAGATACATTTTGAAAAATACAAAATATGTGAAACATTCTTAGGATGTCTCCCATGATTGTGAACTCAGGCCATGAGAGAATCAACTTTTGGACACTAGTGAGTCTTAGGGTGCAGACATCTAATGAGTCTTGGGGTGCAAGCATCTACTGAGTCTTGGGGTACAGGCATCATTTTAATACAAGGTCAGGTAAGCAAAGTGTTCCAGCTTCCTCCTATTTGAGCACCCACCCAGTCCAAGAGTTAAACCCTGTGCTTGGCAGGCTGGGGAGAGGGTAGAAATGCAAAGATCTGGGGAGAAAGAGAGAGAGAGAGAGAGAGAGAGAGAGAGAGAGAGGGGTTGAGCCTCCAATACTGCTTTCCTACAATTCCTCAGGCCATTTGGGTAGAAGGGCCAATTCAGTGTCAACTAAATTAAGCTTTGATTGTGATGTGGGACTCAAGATTTCAATACTTATGACTGATGTTGGTCCTTTTGTGACTTAATGTAGCACCACCAGACTTTTTGTACCAGAGCAGGATGATAAAAGTCAGGGAATGGCCCAAGTTTTCATTGGGAGTAGAACAACGTCCACTTGTATTAAAAGGGGATGTGGTATATGGAAGCAAATATCCTCTTTATTTTAGCAGTTAGTTCAACATACTGGTAGAATATTCAAAGTACCAAAGTTCAACTCTCTGAGCCTTCTATAGTATTCACAAGAATTTTCGGAACTGAAAAAAAAATTTTCAGGACTCTTCTGTAGGACATGAGTGGATTCTGGAGACACAAAGCCTGGCTGAGCAATAAGCCAACGGGAGTTATATTGAAAAAACTTATAGATGAGCATGAGCTTGAGTATTAAAAAAACCCTAAATACACCTTTTAATTCCCAGTTAGCTTCATTTAGTCTATTTCCTTGCTAGTCTATTTATCTCATATATGAGATAAATTACATTATTGCCAAATGCCATCTGAAGAGTATGTGCTGCTTGCAATCTACACTTTCTGGATGGAGGAAAGTCTCTCGCTTTTCAGCCAGGATAGGGATTGTCTGAGTGATTTGTGGCCCTGGTGTCAGCTCTCAGGTATACCCTACTTCTAATTCCTGTTTCAGTTACAGCTGCAACAGGTGATGAGAGCACTAGTCGGCCTTTGCAGAATTAGAGCCATAGCTTGTAGAGTCAATATGTCAGTGGAGAATAGAATCTACAAGTAAGGTTTGATTATATTAGCATAAGAAATTAATGTATCTTAGAAGGAGAAGGAGGAGGAGGAGGAGGAGGAGGAGGAGGAAGAACAGGAGTAAGAGGTAAGAGTTGGGAAAGAAAGAAAGAAAGAAAGAAAGAAAGAAAGAAAGAAAGAAAGAAAGAAAGAAAGAAAGAAAGAAAGAAAGAAAGAAAGAAAGAAAGAAAGAAAGAAAGAAAGAAAGAAAGAAAGAAAGAAGAAGAAAGAAAGAAAGAAAGAAAGAAAGAAAGAAAGAAAGAAAGGAAAAGAAAGAAAGAAAGAAAGAAAGAAAGAAAGAAAGAAAGAAAGAAAGAAAGAAAGAAAGAAAGAAAGAAAGAAAGAAAGAAAGAAAGAAAGAAAGAGAGAGAGAAAGAGAGAAAGAAAGAAAGAAAGAGATAGAGAAAGAGAGAAAGGAAGAGAGAAAGGAAGGAAGGAAGGAGAAAGGAAGGAAGGAGAAAGGAAGGAAGGATGGGAGGAAAGGAGGGAGGGAGGGAGGAGAGGGAGGGAGGGAGGAAGAGGGGATAAGGGAGGAAGGAAGGAAGATAGAAAGAGACCCAAAATAAAACAAAGAAAGAACCTTAAATTCTAATGGTTTGAACAATTGTACCATACTAGGCAACAGAAGGTGAAAATACTCTATACAGAAACTAGGAATTTGCTTTACTCACCATAATTCCTCAGATGACCTTTACCACACTCCTTCCAGGTCCTCCTTGGTTTCTGATTAGAATATGAAGTGAACTGAAGACCACAAAAAGTAGGTGGAACTGATTGACCCGCTGACCTTGACCTTGAAAGATGCTCCATGGAATCCTGTTGATTTCCATCTGTTAGCCATCCCAACATTGGCCAAAATCATTCTTGGCTAAAGTTGGACTGTTTAGCACATTATGAAGTTAACAGGTGAGAAAACAAGATTGGAGAGTAAGTTGCAAACATTAACTTTCTAGGGAAGTGATCGATGCATGAAAACCACCAGGAGGTGAGTCTCCTATATATTATAGGATGGAAAAATGACAGTGCATGTGGAAGACTGGTGAAACAATGAGTCAAGTTATCAACTCAGACTGTGATTCTGCTGGACATGGGGAGGGTGAGTAGCAGGTATGTGTGAATGGTGCATGTGTTCGCATCTGTATGTAATATTCACTGATGGCTGCTCTTGAAAGCACAAAGTGTTTCATCTAGAAACACATGCACATGCACACACACACAATTTCATCTTTAAGTTAAAATTAAACCTAGAACCTTTCTGTGGTCACTGTCACTGTATCACTGTCTTCCGTTCATCGTCGATTTGCTCGAGTGGGCACCAGTAACATCTCCATATGACCTGTCTCATGCAAGTAGAGCCCAAGGGCACCTGCTTGCTCCAGGAACATAAAGAGCCTCAAACCATTCCATCAGGTCATGGGAATGAGGTCTAATTGTTACTGGTATCTGGCATATCAAATACGACACAGGTAGCTTGCCAGGCTCTGCCGTGCGGGTAGCATATTCTTGTAGTCATCTCAAAATCCAGCATTTATTGATGAACCATGCCGCTGCAAGTGGCTGCGCAAGCCGGGCTGTGATAGGCTGGTCTGCTGGGTGGAGTTCTGAAGAGGGGGAAGTCCGGATGTGGAAAATGGAGGTCCTCATGGAGGGGGGGGGGGGGCGTCTGGCTTGTGAGGCTCTGCTGGGGTGGCGGGCCAGGGCTAGAACCTGCCATCTCTCCCAGGCACCGCATGAGCGGCTGGGCACAGTGAGAGCCAGTAGCAGCTCTGCCCCATGTCTGTCTCTCTGTGGTCATCCTAAAAAAAATAAGGTCATACAAATTGAATACCAAGTGGTATATTTGGGGTGGAGAGGAGAGAGATGGACATTTACTCCTGATTCACCTCTGCCTCCCAGGACTGGATGGGAAGACTAGGACTGATAAAGTCTGCCAAGAGCCCCTGTGCAGCACTAGTCAGAGCCCCTCCAGCCCCACCAGATGACTGTCAAGCCATACCTGATGCCTACTTGGTTGTCTTGGCATGGGAGTTAATCCCCACCACCCTATTTTTTGGGGTGCTGTGGACTCAGGCTGGAGCAAGGAATTGCTCTTTGCAGGAAAAGAAAGTCAGTCTAGGCCTTTCCCAGGCCTTTTGGGTCCTTGTCTTCTCATAGAAAAGAATTTCAGGAGTAGTAGACGAGCAGTGATGTAAAAAGATTTTATTTTGAGGAAGGGTAGAAGGGAAAGAAAGAGAAAGTAAAGTGCTTTACTTTCTTAAAAAGTAAACTCCACCTTTTTAAAGTACAAAGGTGGAGAGTGCCCCCACTACACATCTCAAGAGGGGCAATGCGGGTAACACATGTGCTCAGGCAGCACACACAGTCAGAAAACAATTCAGAACCTGAGAAAGCTGATATTTTTATTATTATCTAAGTGCCGCAGACCGACTCTCCGGGGGAGAGTTACAGGAAAGCAGGGTCGGTGAATGACAGACAGACTCCAACACAAGAGAGGTTGAATGCTGCTGCGATTTATTGAAGGCTGCTGTGATTCATTGAAGGCAAAAGCTTGTTTTTTATACATTACAAGTAAGGGATGACATCAGTCTTTTGCCTAGGAAATTTGTTTCAACATCAGAGAAATCCATTTGTTTTTAACTCATGATCGCTCACCTGTGTGTACCTGTTATTATTACTTTCGCCACAGTTTCCTGCATACATATTTTTCTGAAATCTTTAACTTTTGATGTTGCCCAACATATTTTCCCAATAGCTATCTATTTGTTCCAAGCACTGGGACGTAACTTGTTCCAGGCACTGTGACTGTTCCCACTCCGTACCGTACATGTTGTTGTACTCTGTGAACTGTAACCTAAATATCTTATTTTAATCATTGCCCTCACAATAAATTGCTTGCCACAAAATCACATTGTAAAGGAAAACTTATTATTCTTAGACTAAACATAAAACCCATGCACCTGTGCCCATTGTTCTTCTAAATGTTAACTTGAAAGTAAAGCAACTTAGTCTATTATTGAAGAGCCTTGCAACAAGCCAGACAACCCCCAACTCCATGAGGGTCTCCATTTTCCACATCGGACTTCCCCCTCATCAGAACTCTACCCTACAGACCAGCCTATCACAGCCCTGCTCATGCAGCCCCTTGCAGCCACTTGGTTCGTCAATAAATGCTGGATTTAGAGATGACTACAAGAGTATGCTACCCGCACGGCAGAGCCTGGCAAGCTACCCGTGTCGTATTTGATATGCCAAATACCAGTAACAATTTTATACCTCATTCCCATGACCTGATGGAATGGTTTGAGGCTCTTTATGTTCCTGGAGCAAGCAGGTGCCCTTGGGCTCTATTAGCATGAGACAGGACATATGGAGATGTTACTGGTGCCCGCCTCGAGCAAATTGATGATGAACGGGAAGACAGTGATACAGTGAACTGGATAGATGTGAAATCATGTCTTTAAATGTTAACTAAATGTTCCATAGTGAAGGTTTCAGAGGCCAGATGCCAATGCGCTACCTGTTATTGTTGGAGGCTGCCAGGGGGCATAGACCCGTGGGTTGCGCACCCCCCCTGCCTGCAGGAAGGCATAGGCCCAAGGGCTGCATACCTTCCCAATATGAGGGTCCGAGGCTTGCCTGGACCCTGTTAACAGGTTGCTACGCAGGTTGCTACGCAGGCAACACTGTTGCAGGCATGGCATCTAACAACTGAATCCACAATGTTAGGATATATAATTGAGACAAAGTGCTAGAGTGAGAATGAGGCTATCTGGAAGGATACAGAAGACTTGGGAGACCTTGATTCTCCATTGTCCTCTGGGGGCGTCTCCTCCATACCTTTCCCCTACAGATCCATTTTCCCTTAGTATGAGCAAGTCCACAGTTCAACAGAAGGCCAGAGATGGTACAGAGGTTAAGGTGCTTTCTTTGCACATAGCCCTCCTGCCCCACTCCCCCAGTTCAATATTGCCCCCACATAATCCCTTCTTCCCACCTCTTACACAGCTAGGAGTGGTCTCTGAGCACTGCCATGTGTGGCCTTACCCTTCAGCCTCACCACTCCCCATTAAAAACAAAAGCAGTTCAACCCAAGTTCCATACTTCTATTGGATATTCATCTAATATATAGGATCTGAATTCAATTTAATATAGGGAAGTATAGGTCATAAAATATATTCCCTTGCCTCTCTGGGCTTTTCAGAGGCTTGACAAGTAAACACACAAGTATGAGACTGATGGATAAGGGCAAAAACTAAAAGATTTAATAATGACATATAAACTTCTGAAGAAATGTCAGCACTCAGCAACTGAGGCACTTCCCATAGGATTCTAGATGTGTGTTATCTTGAAACAGATTTAGCTAAGACAAAGAGGGCATTGGTGGGAGGGTGAGGATAGAGATGAGTTAATAGGATTATAAGATCACTTGATCACTTGATCACTTGATCACTTGACTTTCTGTTGATCATTGATTTGCTTGAGCCGGCACCAGTAATGTCTCAATACGTCCTGTCACATGTGAGATAGCCCAAGGGCATCTGCTTGCTCTAGGAACATAAAGAGCCTCAAACCATTCAATCAAGTCATGGGAATAAGGTCTATAATTGTTACTGGTATTTGGCATGTCAAATATGACACACTAGGCTGATAGCTGGTAGCTTGACAGGCTCTGCCATGCGGGTGGGATACTCTTGTAGTCACCTCAAAACTCGAGCATTTATTGATGAATCACAAAGCAGCAAACGGCCATGCAAGCAGGGCTGTGATCCGCTCTTCTGCTGGGTGGAGCTCTGAGGGAGAAGGGAGTCCAGATGTGGAAAATGGTGGCCCTCATGGTATGGGGGTTCCTCTGGCTTCTTGCGAGGCTCTGCTGGGATGGCAGGCCAGGGCTAGAACCCGCCATCCCTCCCGGGTGTCTCGTGATCAGCTGGGCACAGAGAGAGCAAGTAGGATTATAAGATAAGGTACTATAAAACAAGGGTATGGTTTGCATTCTTCAATAAAAGGATTTGGTCTTCAGAAAGACATCCTTAAGAAAAATGTTTTTAATTGTAAATATCTTTTCCAAAGCCTTCACTGTCTTCCTATAGAATTTATTTTTGCCAGAGTTATACTTTAGAGACAGGTTGCTGTTTCCCTACAAAAAATGAAGTTCCATAAGAAAGTACATAAATTGGTTAATGTATTTTTATTTTGAGAGCTGCTACTTGCTCTCCCTGTGCCCAGCCGCTCACAAGGAGCCCAGGAGAGATGGCGGGTTCTAGCCCTGGCCCGCTGGCCCAGCAGAGCCTTGCAGCAAGCCAGACGACCCCCACTCCATGAGGGCCTCCATTTTCCACATCCGACTCTCTCTCTCGTCAGAACTCCACCCAGCAGACCAGCCTATCACAGTCCGGCTCGCGCGGCCACAAGCGGTTCATCATTAAATGCTGGACTTCGAGATGACTGCAAGAGTATGCTACCTGCAAGGCAGAGCCTGGCAAGCTACCCGTGTTGTATTTGATATGCCAAATACCAGTAACAATTATAGACCTCATTCCGAATGGATTGTGGCTCTTTATGTTCCTGGAGCAAGCAGATGCCCTTGGGCTCTACTAGCATGAGACAGGACATATAGAGATGTTACTGGGGCCCGCTCGAGCAAATCGATGAACAACGGGAAGACAGTGATACAGTGATTTTTATTTTAAACCTGATTTGGGTTTTTATACAATTGGGCAGAATATAATTCTGAAATTCTCTGAATTTATTGCTATGGACCCTAATCAGAAATGCTGAACTCAATGACTCAGGTTGTAGGAGCTCAGGTTGCTGATCTGACTAAGAAGTGCAGCAGGCAGGTAGATAGGGAAGGGGCCCCTATGGCAATGCATTATGGGAAGTAATAAACCAATAGCCTCAAGGCTGCTAAAGCCCACCTTATGGGCACAGGGATTAAGGCCTGAAAAGACCTTTACCTGGCACTAGCACAGACCCAGAAAGGCTGGACCCTACTCTGAGAGACGTTCCAGCAGGAACAAAGGTGAGAAAAGGAGTATTCAAGAAGATACTCCTTGGATACCATCAACTATGCCCAACTCTACCCCTTGGCAACCACCCTAGCAACAGACTCTTTCCTCCTAGAAAACACCGCATGGGGCCCATGTGCTACTGCTGAGTTCATGCATTGCCCAAGCACTTCTGTCACCCATGTCTCCCCTATTGAGATGTATACCTTCATATCTAGCTTTCGTGTCTAATCTCTCTCTCTTTCTCTCCTCGCCCTTCTCAAAAATTTCAAATAAAACCTGTTTTTTTTTAATTTTTTATTTTACCACCGTGACACATACAATTACAAAGGTGATCATAATTGGTTCTTGGTAATACAGTATACCAGCACCCATCCCTCCACCAGTGCCCCATTTCCACCACCAATGTACCCCACCCCCTCCTGCCCACCCCCATGCTGCCTTAATAGCAGGTACCCCAGTTTCCTCTCTTTCTCTCTCTGTCTCTCTCTCTCTGTCTCTGCATCTCTCTGCCTCTTATTTTACACATTGTGGCTAGCCCTACAGGTATTTAGAGTTTATCACTAAGTCTCTTTGTGTATATTCAATGGTGAGAGTCTTAATCTGCCATTACCATTTCCCACATTTAGTAAAACACTGGTATCTATTTATGTCGTATTAATGAATGCAGTCATTCTATATCTGTCCTTTTCCTTCTGACTAATTTCACTCAGCATGATAGTCTCCATGTCCCTCCATTTGCAGGTAAATTTCATAATGTCATCTTTTCTGACAGCCGCATAGTATTCCATAGTGTAGATGAACCACAGTTTCTTTAGCCAGTCCTCTGTTCTCGGGCATTTAGGTTGTTTCCAGATTCTAGCTATAGTGAATAGCGCAGAGATGAATAAAGAAGTACAGATAGTGTTTCTGCTATGTGTTTTTCGGTCTCGGGTATATTCCCAGGAGTGCTATTGCTGGATCAAAAGGGAGCTCAATATCTAGTTTTCGGAGGAATGCCCATATTGTTTTCCAAAAGGGCTGGACCAGTCGGCACTCCCACCAACAGTGGATCAGAGTCCCTTTTTCCCCACATCCACACCAGCACTGGTTGTTCTTGCTGTTTTGGATGTGTGCCAGTCTCTGTGGTGTGAGATGGTACCTCATTGTTGTTTTGATTTTGCATCTCCCTGATGATTAAAGATGAAGAACACTTTTCATATGCCTTTTGGCCATTCGAATTTCTTCTTTTTGGAAGCTTCTGTTCATTTCTTCTCCCCCATTTTTTGATGGGGTTGGCTGTTTTTTCTTGTGGAGTGCTACCAGTGCCTGATATATCCTGGATATTAACCCCTTGTCAGATGGGTA